>APFE030972860.1:83988-156762 GCA_000404065.3 Pinus taeda
TCAGATGTGTCTAGTAATGGTGGAAAGTATGGCCGCAGGTGGTCCACATTGAACACTAGGTGCAGGCCAAGGAATGAGGGAATGTTGAGCTCAAATGCATTGTCTCCCACAGCCTTGGTAATGGTGTAAGGACCATATCGGAGTGGTTTGAGTTTCTGATAGGCTCCGGTAAGGCGTTCCTTTTGCAAATGCAACCAGACTTTGTCACCCACCTAAAGCTTGTGTGGCACCTGATGTTGATCATGTCGTTGCTTGTACTTGGCATTTTATTTCTCCAGAATATCATGGATCCAATATCGAATATGTTGGATGTGTTCAATGAAGCTATTTGTCTTATCTGTTTCGAACTAGACATGAGTTGAATCTGCTTGAGTAGCTGCAACTGGCATGGCCACATCAATGGGACATAGTGGCTGGAATCCCAAGCCCACCTGAAAAGGGTTTTGGCCAGTCGAGATGTGGAGAGCCCATTTGTCGCTATGTTGAACATAGGGGAGGCTCTCGTCCCATGTGCATGGATTCTTTGAGTTCTACATGCGCAGAATGTGTACGATCATCTTGTTGACAACCTCTGTCTGGCCATCAGTTTGAGGATGGAAGGTTATGGACTTAGTGAGTTTGGTGTTGAGCATCGACCAGAGACCGGACCAAAATGTATTGAGGAACCTAGCTGTCCCAATCTGAGATGATAGACTGTGGGATCCAAAAGTGTACCCATAGTCGTTCAAAGAAGAGTTTAGCAGTGGCTTCTATTGTGATATTCTTCTTGCAGGAAGCCATAATGGCCATCTTCGAGAACCTGTCGACGACCACAAAAAAACAGTAGTTTCCATGCTTAGTGGAAGGAAGACCTGACATGTAATCCATGGAGATGGATTCCCAAGGTCGACTAGGGGTAGGAAACAAGGTATAGAGGCCTTGCTTCTTGATGGTCGGTTTGGCAATGGCGTAGGTAGTGCATGATATGATGTACTTCCCAATATCATTTCGAAGTTTCGACCAATAGAAATACTTCTACAATACTACCACCATTTTCTTGACCCCAAAATGTCCAGCAACTCGACTGTAGTGTGCTTCCCAAATCATCTTGGCACGCTCGCTTGAAGTAACACAAAGGTGACCCAGGTGGCATAACAGGGCATCTTGGAGGTGAAAATCTAGAACATGCTGACTGTCCAAGAGTGTATGCTATGTGTGGCTGAATTCTGGGTCGCTTTTGTAGAGAAGTGGCCAATCAGAAGTCTCGTGCCCACAAGAGTTGAGCGCAATGGTTAACGCCATGATCGGTGGTCGACTGAGGCAATATGTAACATTATTGGTGCTACCCTTCTTATACTTGATATTCAAATGGAACTGTTGCAGGTATGTGGACCACTTCTGATGGCGATCATTCTGTAATTTCCCTTGGGTCTGTATGAACTGCAGGGGGTGGTGGTCTGTGTGGATGACCGTTTCCTTACCCAAAATGTAATGCTTCCATTGTCAGCAGGCCTGCACAATGGAATACATCTCTTTGTCATAAGTGGGATACTTTCGGACTGTGTCTAAAAGTGTCTCACTGTAATATGCCACTAGATGCCCATGTTGAGTAAGGACTACCCCAATAGCATAGTCAGAGGCATCTGTCTCGACTTCAAATGGTTGTTGCAAGTCTGGTAATGCGAGCACGGGTGCTGTGTAGAGGCAATCTTTCAACTTTGTGAATGCCCTCTGTTGAGATTCAGACCAAAATAATTTTTCTTTCACTCCTCCCTAAGTGACTTGACTCAAGGCCAAGTGATATGAAAAAATCCCAACACGAACCTGCAGTAGAAGTTGGCAAGACCTAGAAAGCTGCGGAGCTCTATCAGAGTGGTTGGAGATGGCCAAGCTTGAATGACTTGGATCTTGGATGGATCCACATGCACCCCCTATTCATACATAATGTATCCCAAATACTAAACTTGGGTCATGCCAAAAGTGCATTTCTCCAAATTGGCACATAACTTGTGTTGTCGTAGTGTTTGGAGAACCTGTCGGATGTGGTGGAGGTGCTCTTCCCAACTCTGGCTGAAGATTAGGATGTCATCCATGTATACCACTACAAATAAGTTGGTGAATGGCCGCAAGATTTCATCCATTAGCCTTATGAAGGTTGCAGGAGCATTCGTCAATCTAAAAGGCATCACCAACCATTCGAATAGGCCCTCCTTGGATTTGATGGCAGTCTTCCACACAACGGAGGGTTTGATTAGTACCTGGTGATATCCTGACTTCAAATCGATCTTGCTGAAATATTTTTCCCCCTTCAACTAGTCCAAGAGGTCATCAATCTATGGGATTGGGTACCTATTACGGGTAGTGATCTTGTTCAATGTCCAATAGTCAATATAGAGTCTCCAAGTCCCACCCTTCTTCTGTACCAACATGATCGAGCTCCCACAAGGTGATGAATTTGGACGGATGTGACCTTTCTGCAGCAGCTCTTGAATCAGCCTCTTGATTTCATCATTCTCCATAATGAAGTGCCGATAGATTGGCTCATTGGGCAGTGACACACCTGGGGTCAGATCGATGGAGTGCTTGACCTAACAGTGCAGAGGAACCCCTCTGGGGGAGGTGAAGATGTCCTCGTACTCCTCCACGACCTTGTCCATCTATAGTTGTCGTGCAGAGGGGCCCTGTCTGGAGGTCATGGCCACCGTCTTCTTCTTTCCTTGAGGGTGTATCATTAGGAAAACAGATTTCTTGGTTTTGGAAACGAGTTTACTGCATTTTTTTTAGTAATCAAAGATATGGTGGTAGGCGGTGCTACCTTTGGTATCCTGTACAACTTAGTTCATAAAGTAACAATAACAGCATGGGGCCTTGATTCATACACAGCATGTTGCTTCCACAAGTATGGTTGTCTTAGTAATACATCACAAACTTCAAGAGGGGAAATGTCACACAATACCTCATCCGTGAAGGGCTTGATGTTGTATGGAAGAAGACACTTCTGGCTCACATGAAGATCCTGTCCTTTGTGAAGCCACGCTATGGTCGATAAGCCCAGCTGCTTCACGACCTCAGCCGAAAGGAGGTTCTTTTGGCTTCTGCTGTCGACAATGAACTGTAGCAGGGAGGCCTTTACCCACATCTGGGAGTGGAAGAGACGCTCCTTCTCCTCTGGATCTTCGGGTTCCTCCTTCTGGATCTTTGTGGTGACAACGGTGGCGTTGGGCTCCGCATCGATAATCTGCTTCCCTCTGTCATTCCCCTTGTCGGGTTCTGACTCAGAGTCGGAACCTGCATCCGATTTTGAAACCTTTAGCTTAGCCACCAGTGACTGCTTGGCCCAACACTCACTTGTGTTGTGAGTGGAGCTCTTATGGAACTCACACCACTTTCATGTGTCCTTTTTTGGCTTCGTGGCGCCATTCTTTGCTTGCAGATTTGGCAAGTTGTCTTGGGCCACCCCGCCTTGGCTTTGTCCTTTGTTCTGCGGTTTGGTGGCACCTTTCCCTTGCTTTAGATTTGTAGATCCAAAGTCTCGCTTCTTCTGTTTGAACTTTTGCTCGAACCTGATGGCATATCGCTATGCAGTGTCGAGCAAGGAGATGTTCAGGAATTCTACTTCTTCCTAGATGTACTTGTGCATACAGCCATTGTATTTGAGTACCAAATGCTACTCTGACTCCTTGATACCCAACTTTGTGTGAAGGGTATGGAAAATATTGGTGAACACTGGCACGTCTCCATCCCTTCCCTGCTGCAGCGTGGTCCACTTTATGTATTGATCCTCATAGCTTCCGACAGGGTAGTACTGCTCCTTGATGGCATCCCGGAATGAATTCCAAGTGATGCAACTGAAAATAGTGAGCCTATACTTTCATCCTTATGCTCACAGTAGGTTTCCAACCAGTCCTTGATATGGGGGGCTGCTTTGAGAAGAGAAAAAATAATCTTTTCCCGACTAGAAAAATCATGAAAAAAAAACCCTCTAGTAGATTTCACCATTTATCAATGGCATGTGCATCTATTTGACCCTCAAATATGGGGATTTCAAAATTAACTCGTACCTTAAATGGTGTGGCGTTTCGAGAGTAGCTGTTGGAAGGCGATGCGTCGCCCCTGGGTAGCCGCTGAAGGATCTGGGCAAATTTTTCCATCATCGTGTTCCTTTGTCACTCGAGGGCTTCTTCGAGCAAGATTTTGATAGGATATCCTTCCCCCTCATCTTTCTTTTCATCTGCCATGGGAGGCCATCGAGATTTGCGAGGGTGGTCTTGCAAAGGTTCGACCAGTTCAAGCCCTAACTTCTTATATCCTGACCTCGCTGGGGACATGCAAAGAAAAACAGAGAAAAAAGGAGACCACTCTGATACCACTGATCCAAATTTAAACATGAATGCAACAAAATATAGAGATAACCATATACACAAAGATGTAGTGGAAATAATACTTCATTTCATTAATGTAAAATACTAAAATATGCTTACAAATGGAAATGGAAATAAACCAACTAGGTCGATGGTAGCTTATCTCTGAGAAGAGATGTGGCAGCTACATGCCTCTAAACTGTGTTACAATGAGGCTCGAAGGCCTATTTATTATTGCGAAACAATGGAAAACCCTAAAAATCCAAAAACCTAACCCTAGAAGATGAAACGCCAAACTGTGGGCCCCGTTTGGGTAAATTGGTACATCAACTTCCTGGGGTCGTAACTTTGGCATACGATCTTCGTTTGACGCAAACAATATCTCGTTAGAAAGACCTATCTGAGAACTACAAATTTTGGAAGAGAAACATTGGTCCATGGCCCCATGTTGCTCCCAGTGTTCCAAAAAACTTTGTTTAGGGCCTCAAAATGGCTCCAGAAGTTGAAGACCTGAAAAATCGCTAAAAATAGTAAACTGTGCTACAATTAAGGAAGCTGAAAAGCTGAAAGAAACAATGGTGGGGGTCCAAGTGGACTTGGCAGGTGGCCACCAATATCCACCTAGATCAATCAATATCTTAACAATATGAGAGAACATATGATTGCTCATGGTTTAACAAAAATGCAGACTATTGGAACAAAACTGAGCCCAACCAACAATGGTGCCAATGATTACCATCAACATCCTTTCAACACAAACCAGAGGAAGAAAAATGACAACAATTTTGTGGAAACCTTCAATATATGTTGATTCCTAGTTCAACTCGCCCTTGAAAGATCTAATGGGGCTACATTGTAGAAGGCACCTTCTCTTTTCAAGAGGCATGTCATTTGGAAGTAGGCCATCAAGGATTACTAATAGAGGAGGTATGGGTTAAAATATGGAAACAAAACACCTAGCCAAAAATTTCCTTCTTTTGTGGCTTTTGATTCAAAATAAAACTAAAACATGGGACAACATTCTAAAATGTTATTATCAAGGACCATCTAGATGGCCTCTCTTCCTTCTCCACTCAAAAAGTCTGGAGCATCTCTTCAATAGTTGCACTTTTTCTTCCTATGTTTTGGCTCATTTAAAATACATTCTTTCTCACTCCGACAGAGACCCATTCAGCATTCCCAACACTATTCCTAATTGGTGAAAATGCATTTTCTCAAATCCAATTCTTAATCACATTTGGATGCTTTCCCCTGGTTTCATTTTTAGGGAAAATTTGAAAGAGCACAATTGGATAATTTCCAAAGCATTATATATTCCCCTTGACGTTATTTGGAGATTTTCTCTTTCCATCATCAAAGAGTCCATTCTTGCCCTCTCCTAGTCCCCATTTGACTAGTAGGCTCAAGAGATGAATCTTGGCTCTTTCATTACAAGAATCTCATTCCCATTGCCCTTCTCCTTTTTCCATCCCTTAGGGCATGTTACATGATGCTATTAATCATTTTTCAAGTGTAATTATATGCATGGGAGTAGTGGTATAAGAAGAAGGAATGTCGGGAGGGGGTAGAGGAAAGACATCAATCATGGGGTGAGATTTTAAATAAACCCACACCATCACTTTCATAACTCCCAAGGTAATCTCCAACAAATGGTACATAATTCCTTGTAGCGGTTAGCTGGGTTGACGACACAAAATATTCCAATTGATCGATCATGAATATCTTGACTTCATGGAGAAATCAAAGAGGGTGAAATACCAAAGACACAAAAGTGCATGTAGCATAAAACCAACTATGACCAAGGAGTATATTACAGTCCAAGGGAACGTCGATGACTTCAACATCAATGTAGGCAGTTTTTCCACCTAGCTTAATGGAAAACTTAGGAAGAACATCTTGAGGTACAAAATGATGTCCATCAAGTTCCTGAAGATTCGTAATAGATTTAGCAAGTGCTCGAGAACTGAGAGATTTCTAGCATGAAGCTAACATTACACATGTAGGAGAGCCTTCATCCACTAGAGTGCGATGGATATTCTTGTGAAATATTTGCACAAAAATTTTAAATTCAATTTGGTGGGAAAGTGGAACACTAACCTTTTCAACATTGAAAATAATGAGATTTGCATAACAGGGATCCACCCCATCGATCATAGTAATCAAGGCTTTGTGTTCTTGAGGGACACTCTGCAAAACCTCTAAGGTAGACATGGCACAAGGAGCCTCGGCTAAATACTTCAAAATACTATATTGTTGGGAAGCCCATGTAGATAGATTGTGTGTTGAATTATGAACGACACCCTTAGGTGGGTGACAGAATGGCTCCACAAGTTTGTTTAGCGTGAGAGGTTTAGTGGAAGCAGCCGGGGTGGTTGAGTCCTTAGAGGAAGTACTCGACTCAAGAATATCATAAGACTTGGATCGCATAGAAATATTTAGTTGCTCTTGGCACACAAGGACAAAAATATTACTAGCAGGATAGAAATAGGGTTCCTCGTGGGCCCCTCATTGCTCCCTTGTAGAGTTTGAGGAGCTTGGGCAACCATTTGTTGCTGAGATTGTGTAGGGAATGGATGAGTCAAGAAAGTTGGTTGTTGAGTAGAAGGTGATGGTGTAAGAAGCTAATGGACTTCATCCATTTGAGGGCATTCATGAGTCAAATTCTCACCTTGACAAATCTTACAAGGGAACTTTATCTTGCAAAAACTTTCATATGTGACCCCTCCCAAACTAGGTGGGTTTGGTTGATTCTCCTAAGCAAGTTGATTCTTTTGGTTTTTATTTTTATTCTTTTTCCCACTAGGTTGTTGAGTGTTATTGGGTGTTTTGTACTTCATCGTAAGAACATCAATGGGTTTCTCAAAAGAGGGTGATTTTTTAGAGACAAGAGCACTTGTTGGGGATTGTGATGTCACGATCAATTGACCAAATTTGAAAGCAAGTTGGCTCATAGTGTCAAATACGAAGCCAATCACACCATCAGTGTGTGGCCCCATTACAGGTTTGGGTGGGTCAATAGAAGGGCAAGGCGCATTAGGAATTACTTCATATATCATGTCTGACTGAGAATAAATTAGATCTAGTTGATATAAAACTAAAATAGCTTGTTCCTTGGTAACAACATTGAAAATAGAAACATCCTTGGATATGGGAGGTAGCAATGTTCGAATGAACCATTTCTAAAGAATCTCATCAGGGAGCTTGGTTCAAACTAACCTCTTATGACATTGCCACTCATGGATATTATTAGACAGCATAGTAGAGTTTTCTAGTTTAAAGTTGGACAAGAGGTCAAAATTGATATCGTATCTCGTAAGAAGTTGAAAATGAGTCAAAAATGTTTGAGTCAAGGAAGAAAACTCACTGTAAGATGTCATATCTAGTTCAGTATACCATTTAGCAGCATCTTTAGTCAGGGTACGTTGGAATAGACGCAATTTGATTAAATCATCTACCAAAAGAGTTTGATGAGAACCAAAGATGTTAGGTGGTGATATGTGTCGATGGGTTTTCTCTGGGATTCCCTTCAAACTTAGGGATATCATATGGAAATTTAGTGGGCATGGGTGGCCTCCAAGGATCATGATGGATGGGTTCATTCATCAACGTAGCTAAATTTTACAGATCAAGAGAATATAGGAAAGGATTTTATAGTTGACTAAAAGGTTCAAAGGAGGAAGAAACCCATGTTCAACCATGTGGTCCCCCCATCCCTTGTTTTACAGAAGGAATTTGTGTACCATGGTTATGATTCATCCTAGGAAATTGAGGATATGGGCCAGAATGACTAGTGTAATGAGTTTTCCCTTGAGGTAAAATGCCCCCAGAGAGTAATGGACCCCCAAGAGCATGAATTCTAAGGGGGTTGTACCCGACAAGAAAAGAGGGACCTCCTTGCACAGAAGCACCCACATAGGGAGGATGATGCATAGCAATTGTGGTGTTAACAATAAGGTTCCCCCGGGTAAGCTATCCCCTCTAGGAAAAGTACTAGAGGATGATTTTTTGTCAAGTTAATTGTCTTAAATTGTTACATAGATTATCGATCGGGGTTGGCAAACTTGTGAAGTGAAAGTGTGCAATTTATTCTCGAAGCCCTTTTTATTAAATTGGATTATTAATAAGAATGATTGAGTTATTGAAAATTCATTTCTAGGATTTATTTTATATTCCTATTTCAAAATGAAATTAACATTACTATCTAATGAAATGAAACAAAAGCAAACTTCTTACTTAAAAAATGGAACCATAGCAAAATCACTCTAGTAGAATGAAACTATAAAGAACTCACACTTGCAAAATAAACTTACTCTTGTCAAATGAAATTAAAATAAACTCACACTTGCAAAATGAAATTAAGAAAATTCAAACTATCCCATTAAAGAAACTAAATTGATCTATTGCAACACACATCTAAATTTCTAAAAGCAGAATTATTGTCCTATCAATTCCTACATGAATCTTAAAGGAAATGAAAATTGCACAACTAATTTCTAAAATGAAATTATAAGAAAATCATTCATTCTCTTCAATTGAATTGTTTTTCAAAGAAATCATTTTAATTGTGAAATTGAAATGCTCTGAAACTGTAAAGAAATCACTATTGCTCAAAACGAAATCACTCATAAACCTGTAAATAAAATACTCAAGCTTTTATAAAAAGAACTAATTCATAACTAGAAATAAATCACTCAATTTTATGAAATAAATCAATTATGAACTCTGTAAAACTCCTCATAAATAAATCACTCTTATTTCAAGAAATAAAACTAGGAATTACTCTGCAATCAATTCAAAAGGAAAGACTAATGAATCTATATCAAACAATAAATGGAAACTATATAAACATCTACATCGAATGATAAAATGGAATTTTGGAAACAACTATAACTAATAACAAAATAAAAACATCAATTTAACTACATCAAATGATAAAAGAAAAACATAAAAACAATTACATTAAAAACGCAGAATGCAAAACCTTTATTGTTTGTTGGGGCCCTCCACAAACAGGTGGTATCAAATCTTTACTCCAACAGCTAGATGTGCATCAAGTCTTCAAGGTACTTCTTCATTAAAAAGGAATTAAAAGAAGAGTTTTTAAAATGTCATAGTCACCTCAAAATTACACCCCCCTCTCTGTTTCAATGGAGTATTTATATAGTGATTACAATGTAACTTCATGAAGATTCACATGGCTAAATATCAAAACTAAATGGACACCTGGTTGCCACGAATTTGATGAATCATAGTCCATTCCAACCCATGTTTTCTTGACTGTGTGTTTATTGACACATGGGTGCAATGTTTTCTCACGTAACTTGCAAAATAGGGCTCCAAGAACCTGAAATATCTCCCAAATGGTAACGAATTCAGGAAAACTATTTGTAGAGAGATTAATTAGGCCCATTCTAAATAAAGCCCATGTTTTTTTCTTTCTGAGATTTTCTTTTGTTTGCTCAAAAAACGTGTTTGAAGTTGACTGGTCAAAACTGTTGTGGTTTTCCCTTGATCTTTGTCTAGAGGTCCACACGTGTGAGCAAGCTGGAATTTGACCAATACAAATCCATATTGGAGCTTCTAGAAACAATTTCCATGTGCCAGATTTCTCTCTAGAGCAGTGCTACTACCTCAACCATGGAGGTGGCTACAAAAAATTGACAAAACTGCAGAAACTTGAACTTGCTAAATTGTCATTAGTTAAAACAATGAAAAATTCTTCTTATTATACTAAAAATAAAGGAAAACAATGTTAATTAACCACTTAGACATATAGAGACACATTTTGAAGAATTATGGTAAAAATTGTTGCAAGTGAGTGAAATGGTGTAATGGATGGTTGGAAATAATGGCTTAATGAATGACAAAGTCAAGTGAAAATGATGACAAATCAGTGACCCAACAATGATATCCCTCCAAACAATGAACTATACTAGGCTTGAGAAATACTAGAAACAAGGTTGCCCCTAGGCTGACTAGGGACTAAGAGACGATCCTCCCCACACATTAGCTGAAGAAATGATGCTGATACCAGGAACAGTGAAAATAGGCTAAGAAAAACTAGGAGTGAATATCCTTGATCCTATAGGTTGGCTAGTGTTAGCTCCCATGGCAAACATAGATGAATTAATAAGCACAGGGACACTAGGAAAATTTGTGGGCATCATAGAAGAGATAGGTGGTAGGCCCCAAGAGGATGTGAGAGGTGTCAAAGGAGGTGTAGGCCCCGCCACACTCAGTGGTGGAAATGATATCATAGTAGTAGAAAATTCATATCTAGAGGGTAAGGAAGAATTGACCTCATCCATATGCAGTGAAAGGAAAGAAGTATAGATATAGGGAGCTGTTGAACCATCTGTATTCAACCATAAAATTTTTCTTCCTAATGGGTCGGTCAAAGGTGGATTGAAAGGAAGAGCAAAATTGTATGCTAATGTCTCAATATATATCAAGTCACTACTAGGAAGACCATAAATAGATTCCAAAACTAGAGGTTTTTCTGGGTCTTAAGTATTGATAAGCACCCTACGAACAAGAGTCAATAATTCACCTCTCTCTGGAGGCAAAGTGCAAATTCTACATGTCTGAGGGCGGTTGGGTTCAACTAAGGTGGATAAATATATAAAAATTAAAACAAGATAGTACAAACACCCTTAAGGCCAAACTACTGACTCGAACCAAACAACACAAACTAGAAAAGTCATGAAAGATAGTCACATATAAACTAAGAACAAAGAAGCTAGTCGTGGGACATTTATACTAGCGACCTACTTCCCAACACTTTTAGCTACAAACTTGGACCAAGTACCCCTATTATCCATTGGGGTACCCCTCGAGAGTATTGGGAGAGTATGACTAATCTCTGTCCCAGGTACAAAGAAGACGAGACCAACTTAGCACCTATGTATGAGCCCTAGACCAATGGAAACTAAGGTCACCACTAACAATAACATTTCCTAGGGGGAAATCGCCAGCTATATTCACATGCAAGGGAAATAAAAAAAAAGTCTAAAACCCCCTTGAGAGATCCCTCAAACTAAAGTGTAGTCCTCTGAAGTGGCCCCCAAGTGCTACAAACAAAGCTAGTGACATTGTTTGTAATACGGGCAAATCCCAAGAGTACCTTGCCACTTAAAACTAAGCAAGATGGGGTATGTCACCTCACTTAGCCCAAGTGTGACTTTGTGATCGACCCTTATGTTAGAAGGGCTTCCCAAACTGCACTATTGAGAGTGGATTTTCACTCCCTACTGCAAGCTACTAAGTTGCTTTTTTAGCCTTGGAAGAGTTTACTGGCACACCTAGTTCCAAAACCCTAGACTAAGCTAACCTTGGTGGACTCCCAATAAAAGAAAATATGAGTCTAGTAAACTTTTATTAATGCTTTGATTTTCAATGTTGTTGTTAACTCAGATGGGTAGTAGCATGAAACATAAATGATGTGATGGACTCTTATTAGTAACACCCTAATGCAACTATAAGCACAATTCTTTTTTTAATTCGATGAAGGATAGCTATAGTAGGGTAAGATTTTTTTTCACTTTGGAAAGAAAATAAAGCTACCTATAGAATACACCTCTCAATGGTCATTCAATGCAATCCCCAAATTTATAAAATTTTAGACCCAAAAGACAAACCAAGAATCCAAAAAGAGGCCAAAAAATTCCCTAAGATAGAAAGCAAAGTACTAAAAAAACATCAAAATGTTGAATCAAATCAAAACAAAAACTCTCAAGCAATCAACAAGAAAGCCAAAAGTTAAAAAGAGAATGGTGATGTCAACAAGATAGGGTTGTAGCACAATTAATTCTTCAATGAGAGACAATGTTCTACAAGGACAAAACTAAACCCTAGAAGCAGGAAGCCCTAGAAAATATTAAGTGGGAGTGATGAAAATGAATCTGAAGTGACAAATAGATAAGACATACCCAAATAGGCTTCTTAAGTGACAACTTGCACAACCATAAACAAAGATACCACCTCTTGTGAATGAAACAAGCACACAAGACCAAATAATCACTCAAGCAAAAGTGAAAAAAGGAAAAAGAAGTCAAATATGATTATGATATGGAAATCAAGAATGGATTCTAACTGCCACTAAACCTACTAGAGAAATCTAAAAAATTGGGTCCAAAGTCAAGGAAAATAACCTCAACAAAAACACTTAAAATTTTCCAAGGAAAACCCTAGAGAAATAGGACAAAAAGCATCCAATATGAACCAAGTAGTGTAGATTCATATCTGAAGTGTTTGGCAACTAATAATGACTGTAGCAATAGATCCAATCAAGTTTGAAAGAGATCAGTGAGAAAAGAGTTGAGATTGAAACCCAAATCAACATGACAAGAAAATCAAACAAGACAAATTCAACCCAAAAAAACACTAGTGACTCAGATCTATAGTAGATATGGGTTCAAATAAGAGGTAATAAATCAAGGATGAAGATAAAACCAGAGACTTGAAGGACCCATGAGGAGGTCTAAGGTTTCAAGAATAGTCACAGGGATACGACCCTTAATAGTGTGGCTCTAGCCACTGGCATATAATGGGAAAGCCAACGGCTCTAAAGTCACAACCACACTATTAATTGTTCTATGGGTGCAATCAAGGAAGGAATTTGACTAACTAGTCTTCAATCAGCCATAACTTTCTCATCTAGAGTGTAACACCCTCATCCCACATCTACCCAAGTAACCAGCCAACTTGGGTTAATATGTGACGAGAGGCCACTATAATGGGATTCAATCTCCTAGGTGACCTTAAGGAAGTGAAATCGACATAAACACACCACAAAGACCTTCCACATTAGCAACAAAACTCCCAGGAGCCATCAAATCCACTCAAGTAACCAACCCCTAAGACCAACTAAAGTTTTAGACCATTAAACTCTCGGACTCTCCCTTGATATGGACAAGTATGCATCTAGGAGGCTTTAGACGCTCCCACAACATGAGTATTCATGCGCCTGGGGACTTTTCTCCACAGACATGTGCTTGTGACTCAGGGATTTGTGCCACTTTTTCAGAACTCAATGACACTTTCAGAACTGAAATATAACAACAGAATAATGATACAAATGTAATTTCTTGAACATGGACTCGACTAGACCCCTACTATCCATGACAAGCATTTTGTCAAATATGTCACAAATATGTAATCTACAAGTTTGAACAACATATCTGAGCAAAAGGGTCTCATACTTATCTAAGAATCACTAAGAAGCATTGTTCCCTTATATCGTTAGCTGCATTATCATCTATTAGGTCATAGATACATTATTCATTCATATACAAATCAAAACACGAGGAGAGTCATACATCATCGTTGTCATAATACATGCTTATAACCGGCATAATAACAAAAAAAAAATATAGGATAAAATCAACCATAAAATCCACATATAAGCTAATACATTTACACATAAGATATCAAGGAAAGGAACTCTTATTAATGAATGCAAAAGCTAACGCAGGATGGGAATACCACATTCCACCTGACCATAGATTACCTAAGCCAGATCTCTCTTCAGCCAATCACCCCCATGCCATATTCCAAGCATGAATGTGTGACTCAACCAAAAGAACTAACCAGGGCATCCCAATGCTAAACCACCTCACCCTAATTAATAGAAAGTAGGCTTTACCGCAATCCACACCGAATCACTAGGCCAACGCAATAAACATGTAATAACAGTCTTTACCATGATCTCCACTAGATCACAAGGAAAAAACAAGCATGGATGCCATCGGATTTCTCCACCTACATTGCAAGGAATTTTCCTATCTCTTAGTCTCTCAGGCTTTACCGTAATCCACAATCCAATCCAGGGATCACTAGGCCCTAAACCGAGACTCCACCCTTTAGGATTTACCATATATCCTTCCATTCACCGGCAAGGATTCCTAGGCCTAATCAAGGGAAAACACATTTAGGATTTACCGTATAGCCCGCCATTAATAGGTCGAGGATTCCTAGGCCCACTGAGGCACACAATACCTAACTTTAGCGTAATCCAAAATCAAGTTCAGGGGTCACTAGGCTAGTGGCTTTACCACAATCCACAGTCTAGTTCAAGGATGACTAAGCAATGTGTTCTTTCTTTTGGAGATCCACCTCACTCAGCTTCAAATCCACCCGGCAATCCAACTCAACCAAAACAGAGAACCCCATCACACCATGGCTATCCAGAAATGGCAAGGCTAGGCTGAAAACACTATCACACCTGTGAAAACCCACGCCATAACAACAAAGAACCACATGCAATACCATGCATGCCAAATCTAGTAAGGAAAACACATATACAAATTGATACCTACAAAGAATCATATTGTAGCTTCTTCATCATACTCTTCCTTGCTTGTTCCTTCCTTCCTCTTACCTTCTTTTTCGTTCTTGATCCAATGCCAAAGTGCTCCAAGAAAACTCTAACTCTCCAAGAGAGAGAGAGAGAGAGCTCCAAAACTGAATTGGAAAAAGGTACCAACTGATCCTTAGAAGCCTTTTTATCAATTAGGCCTCTATTTTCTTCATTTTTCTTTCATTTTCCTCCTCACATGCAACCTGTGACCTTTCACCTTCCTCTTCTTCCAATTTCCATTATTTTCATAAATAGATGTACCAAAAATGCAATTTTTCCTTTCCAAAACCTTTGCCAATTTCCTTAGCCATTAATCGATCACCAGTGATCCCCATCACTATGTTTTTTCCCAACATTCAACTTGGAATACGTGTACCATCAACCGCGGTTATTATTTTGTATTTATTAACTTTTATTACATGGAATTTTCATGAGGGTTGTTACACAGAGTTGGTTTTCAGTGAATTTTTTTGGATGAAATTTCAAGAGGAATTAAAATATGTGGTTAATTTAATCGAATTCTATATAGAAAATTCCAAAATTCGATTTGAACTCCCATATTTGTTATTCTCTCTCTCAAAAAAAAAAATGAGATCTGAGATCTAAAGAAAATCAAACTAATGGAGATCAAACTAAATCCATACAACCATAGAGAACTCGATAAGATTACACAAAAATAAAATCCAAAGAAAAAGAGAAGAGATCTAAAGACAAACAAGGAAAACTCCCGAGTGGAGTCGCCAATTCCGTTATGGAAAATTACACACAACCATAAGGAGATATTGCTCTATAGCCTTATGGCCCTAACAAGACTACCAGATGGAGGAGTATGTGACCAAAACCAATCAAGTAAATAGATCCCAAACCATATGATTCAATCTAATCATTTATGCATACAGTTTCTTAACTAGGGTTTGAGCTGAAACCTTTTATCCTCGCATATTGGTGACAGATGTTGGGTTTGATGCAAATATTACTTGCTCCAACTAGGAGACCTTGTCCTTCATAATAGATCTAGAAGTTTCATAAAAGCACCACCAAATAAGGAGCATAAATGGCCTTCCACAAAGGACTATTAGAATAAACAAACAAATATAAAGATGAACAAGTGATCATACACTCAGAGTTATAGGAAGGGAACATTCACTTTTATTGATCATAAAATGAAATGATACAACACATACACCTTCCAAAAAATGAGACCTCCTCTCAAACTTGTAGCATGGTCTCCTCCTCCCAATACAACACTGTTCTTGTGCTGTAATGTGGATACTTTTTCTAATCCCCTTTCCTCTTGGTAAGATTAGATCGGTTCATTCTATCCTCTAGGAGAATGTATCTTGACACCTAGGGGCTTGAGAAGTTAGGAAACTTATACAATAATGGACCCCTAGCAAACTGATACACAAGTTGGTTAAGTTGATGTCATTGAGAATGACAAACTCTAGAAACCTTTTTAACAATTATGAGTTTTCTTCTCAATTATCTCAATTATGAGAGTTTCAAGTAGGTGACTTGGTTTTACTGAAGTTGGATAGAGAGTAGTTCTACTAACTAAATGGAATGGTAGTTAGATGTGTTCCTTCGTTATATATTGTAACATTTTTCATATAAAAAAGGTTAAAAGATCATTTTTGATACGACTTATACTTATGTTATATGGCTATTTTACTTGCATGAATATTAAATTCTTTACTTTATTTTACATTAACTAAATATTAAAATATTAGCTCAATATCAATGAAATGTTTTTAAGTTATAACTAGATATATATATCCATTATTAAGTAAACATAGTAATGTTGCACTTAATTATATAATTAATATATTGTAACCTAAAGGAAAATTATTCAAAAGTTAAATAAAAATACATAATTTAATTATGGTTAGAATAGATTAGTCATTATAGTTAGGATAGATTGGTCAAACCTTTATGGTTGAGACAATACCATATCACTTTGACAAATTTTATGAAAAGGAGAACTTTGAACAAAGCTCTTAAATTGTACTAAAAGAGTTCATACTCCATTTACGGAATGAATTGTGATTCTTTTTAATGTTAAATTGGTTAGAAGCTAATAAACCCCGAAACCATAATCAGGGAGTGGATGTTTGTTACTCATAGTCATAAAAACTTCCGGTTCGATCTTTATTGTCAAATTTTAAGACAGATTTAAGTTATTAATATTAATTAATGAATTTTATATTCCCATAAAATTGACAGTGACAACTCACCAAGGAACCCGCCAGTGCCTTTTGACAAAGTAACTCAATACGATGCAAGAGATTGGTACCTCCTACCTACAACTTCCTATCAACGACTTCATGTGATGGCATGCACTTCTTTGTTTCGGGGATGGAATCTTTCACAAGAACAGCTATGACACTCATCTGCTTGTCCTCTTAACTATTCATGCCCAACGGCACAGATCCTATTCCTCGTCATCAGATCAATAAATATATATATATATAATCAGTGGCAGCTCAGGACCCTGTGATCACAATGTTTCTGATATTTTGTCATCCACGGTCACAGATGCCTCAGCTGCTGCGCTCCGCCGAAGCCTTAACAATGCCCAGAGTAAGAAGCCCATTTCTACTGTTTAGCATCTTTGCTGTACACTGCCAATCGCCTTTTGTATCTCTCTAAATACCGTATAAGAATTTTAACTCAATTGTATAGTTACTTCAATTAGGTCTGAGATTGTTGATGTTGTCATAATCATTACATTGCATTACAGGTTCAAGTGATTGTTCTGAACGCAAATATGTGCTGTCTGCAGTGCCGTGATAGGGTGTCCAAAGTTCTCTCCAAAATGGACAGTAAGTTAATTCTTATCTGACATCAATTCTGGCTATTAATAGGCTATGGACAGTAAGTTAATTCTTATCTGACATCAATTCTGGCTATTAATAGGCTATGATTATTAATAGAGAAATTAGTAATATTGATTTTGGGAATATTTTAGAATCTGATTATCCTAGAGTTAAAAGCATTAATCTCTTTATTTTTCATCGTTTGATTTGGCCATATTCTAAAATCAATTAATTTTTTTCTTAATTATTAAATTCTGAAATTTTCCTAAAATCTACCATCTACCCTAAAATTCATAAAAGTAATGTATTAACATATATTCAGCGACTCTGGATTCTATTTAGTATTTAGTTTTCATCTGGTTTTTATCAATTTCTTATTGTGTTTGTGGCGTGATGATGAGCAGAATTGCTGGACTATGTGGTAGACGCAGCGCAGAACAAGGTAACCGTTAGAGGACGTGTGAATCCCAAGAAGAGAGTGCAACGAATTAGATTAATGGAAAACGACGACAAGAGGAGAAAAACCATCGAATTTCAGAGGTTGGGAGGTGAAGGATACCCATCCTGCACTGGTGACCACATAGAGCAGCGTGACTACAACAGCAGGTGTGAGGTGAAATCAACCTATAATCTCATTCAACGGACCTGCTGTTTTTGTTGTGTGTCGTCTTAGCTGCATCTGTTGCTTATGGATCTGTAGTCGTTGACTTGGTTAAGGAATCCAAAGTCGTCTTTGTATGTATACAGAGGAAATGAGGCTTTTTCAAGGTTATTTTTTGTCTCTGAAGTGACAAATTGGGCTTCACTTAAGGGTTTTATCTCTATTGTTTTCAACGGGCTCTGGGCTCTGTGACCTCTGGCCAAAACGCTTACCAAATCGGTCACAGTAATGTACACCAAAACTCCGTTTAATTTGACTTTATTCCAGTACAAGTTTTTAGGAATTTTATTGTAATTATAGTATTGAGAGGAATTCCATGTCAAACTACACAGATTAAAACAATTCTCTATATGTTATTGTCATCCTCTTTATGTTCAGTGATTGGATTAAGTAATGCCAATAATGGTAATTTCATTATCCTCCCATTTTTTGTTTTGATTTTATATATAGATATAGTTAATACTAAATTTTATGTTTGTTATTTTTTCATTTACAAAATATATCAAATTATGATACATATGAGGGAGGTATTACATAGTTATCAAGGTCAAATTCGAATTCGAGTTTGATTTGATACTTACAATATTTAAATATATTAAATATATTAAAGCACTAAGTCAATAATTGTGAATTGAATGAGAAAGTAACTCAATGATTGTTTGTTATTTAGTGTATGATGATTAATATTTTCAACTCACTATTTTATTTTTAATTTTTAAATATTTGAAATGGTCCATTTGGTTTTTTAAATATGTATATGTAACGAATAAATGATATGCGGTCTATTCGGTTTTTCAAATATATCAAATTCTGATACATATGAGGGAGGGTATTACATAGTTATTAAGGTCAAATTTGAATTCAAGTTTGATTTGATACTTAAAAAAAATTCAGTTATTTAAAATTCAATACCCAAGAAATTCAGTAATACACATCATAAATGCACTAAATCAATAATTGTGAATTGAATGAGAAAAGTAACTCAATGATTGTTTGTTAGATGAGAAAGGGATATTCAATATACAAAATAAAATAAAATAAAAAATACTAAACCAATTTTTAACTTAAATATTAAGGCACTAAATCAATAATTGTGAATTGATTGAGAAAAGTAACTCAATGATTGTTCGTTAGATGAGAAAAGGAAATCTTTCAGTTAACTTTGTTCGAGTATAAGTTGGTTAGAATGATTATAATCTTTTTTGAAAAGTTAACAATCCTTTTATTTTTTCCATAACACTCACAGAGGCACATGTGAATAAGCTTTATTTCATCAATTATACTTTGTTTTGTTCAAATTACAGAATGAATGTTCTATCGTTTTCGTTGTCATCACGAGATTCACCGCACACACAATTGTAAGAACTATATCTTACATAACATATGGAAATTAAACCAGACATCCTACTATGATAGTATTTGTGGTTTCCAACTTACTTTATCCATTACATTTACTAGAATATTCAGAGAACGAAAGAATTCTCTTCAACACTTAAAAGTTCCAAATTCTTCTGAAACTAAAACATTTAGGAACTATAACAGAGTCATTTCCAAAATAAACAAAAATTTTAAGAACTATATCAGAGTCATTTTAGAATTCCAAGAGAAATAGGATTAGGAAGAGACTCCTTTAACCACCCAACTTATGAGACTCGTAATTACATAGAAGGCTCTCCCAAGCCTCTTAGTTTCTAGAGCAGTTAAAAAGATTGATCATTCTGAGACCCCAAGAGCGCTAGTCTAATCCAAAATATTTTCTTAAGGGTTTCCACTTGTTATGACTAGCTCAAGAAGACCCTCCAACAATGCAATTTCTTTCTTTGACAGCTGTCACAAGATTTATTTTCTTTTCCTCTTATTTCCTCTCTTAAACCACTTGTGGCTTCTCCCAAGTGAGATATTTTTCTTTAATCTCTCCAAGGAAAGAAGTAGCTCTCTAACTACATGGAAACTCAAGATTTTCTTTTTGAAGTCTTTCGAGTCATTTCTTTGACTTAGCATAACTTTCTTTTAAAGTAAATAAATTAAGAACCATTACACTTTTATCTTTAAGTTCTTTTACCAACTTCTTACATAGTAATAAGGTAAATGACAATTATTTACATGACCACCGGGTGTTACATACAACTTTAAATATTCAAAATTAAAATATATCATTATCTTTTTCTTTTCATAACTCAGTTTTCAAAGGATTAGTGGGGACAAGCATCAATGGCCACTATCCACAAACATTAGCTGCCTCATATTTGTTATTTAAAGAAAATCATGTCACATGAAATTAGCTATTGGTGGTCTGGACGGAGGCAAGTTTTCGCTCCTGCTATATGATTCTGGGTCTTGGGTTGTGAACTTATAACTAGCCAAATAAGTTCTTAACCAAGTATAGTGATTCAAAGAAGACTAGCTCTTAACCAAGTAGTAGTTTGGCTAAAAACTCATCTTCCTCAAATATAAAGAAACAGGTTAATTAACTTTATAGCACATATTTTTTATTTTCTATTAATAAATTTATCATAATTTATAATATATAGAGAAAAATAATAATATATTGCAATTTTCCATCTGTATAAATCCAATATATTTATTTTAAAAATTAATATAATTTAAAATCATTTATTTTTATTTGATATAAAACAAATTTTCAATTTTATTAAATATTTTAAATATATATATTATTTTATCTATTAAAAAATAGCATTATTTTTCTATGTTTGAACCGAAAACTTTTAATTTTTCTATATTTGAACTGAAAACTTTTAACATAAACATATTAAATATTTTAAAAAACTAACATTCACGTTAAATATTTAAAAATGAAAAATAAAACAGCTTACCCACTCCTATCGATCATGATTTGACATACTTTATTAACGGAAAAAGGCACACACGGCATTTACTCTCAACATTAGCGGTCTTGATTAGGCATGGGTACATTTATTCGTTACATATACATATTTAAAAAACTAGATGGACCACTTCAAATATTTAAAAATAAAATATAAAATAGTGATTTGAAAATATTAATCATCATGCGTTAAGTTAAGTTAAAGATTGTTTTAGTATTTTTTTATTTTGTATATGGCATATCCTTTTCTCATCTAACGAACAATCATTGAGTTACTTTTCTCAATCAATTCACAATTATTGATTTAGTGCCTTAATATTTAAGTTAAAAATTGGTTTAGTATTTTTTATTTTATTTTATTTTGTATATTGAATATCCCTTTCTCATCTAACAAACAATCATTGAATTACTTTTCTCATTCAATTCACAATAATAAGGGAAATCTTTCGGTTAACTTTAATATATTTCGTTGTAGATAATTGCAAGTGTTGGAAACAGGTTAGTTTCCCATTGCAATCCAGAGGTCCACTAGGGACACAATTCTTTTCCTGGGCAAAAACCTTAGTACTGAAACAGTGGGAATAAATTACGTGGTTCAGATCCCATTCTCTCAGAGGTACTGTTCACAACTGTTAAAGAAATATTAATAAGTAATATTAATTCACGAGGTATGAAGAAACAGTGTGCACAAAACCAATTAATTTAACCACACCGGAATTTAAATAAACCATGACAACTCGAAGAGTAACAAACATACATATAAAGCGGTTGGTGCCCAAAGAGCGTTTCACAAATAAATTTGAACCCGACCCAATATAAACAGTGGTTAAGAAACCAAGAATTTAAGTCAATAATCAACCATTGCAGATGAAAACATCTCCACAGGAAATGGATAATTTCCATGTGCCAAAAATGATATATTAACAATAAACAAGTATATCTAGCCATGCATGCTAAGGTAGACATTCTACATAAAATCTACTAATTGAAGAGAGAACGACACACTGTCAAGTAACCAAGGTGTCAAGTAACCAAGGTATGATGTGACGCCCATATATATATATATATATTCACATAATGAAACCAACAAGAACTTTTCAAAAAAGATTATAATCATTCTAACCAACTTATACTCGAAAACAAGGAACATAAGATTGATTCTTAGAAGGGGTTTATGAGTCTTTTTATTATCTCTTGGTCTCTCTCACTATATATATGGGGCCATTCAAGTGAAAATATAATGGTTTATAATTAGAATATAACCTTTTGATAACTAGCTTGAAAAGATAATCTCTGAACCCTCACTAAAAACCTAACTATTTGAAATTCTTGAATAGAAATGGGGTAGAAACCCAGTAACCTGGAACAAGGAAAAAACCCTTGGATTTTCAATTGATACGACTCAAAAAGCCTAACCGATGAAACTATAGACTAAATTGCGCTAAGAAGTGTAGATGATTCAGTAAACATAAACCTTCCGAGAAGTCAAACTTTAACAAGAGTGTAGGAATTGGTACCTGAGACTTGGAAGAGAAACGAAACATAGGAGGAATTCACAATTCAAGGTAAGGATTAAAAGTAAAAGAGGGATAATGAGATTTTGAAAATAAATAAAAAAATGAATTGAAGAAAACTCCATTACTTGGAAGGGTGAGACTTCGTCGCATGTTGGAGAAGGAATGCCCGAGGGACGCATTGCTCCATGCTACTTGGGAAACATGACAACCAGAATTAATTTCCTATAAACATTTTGGAAACATCGTATAAACATCATGCAAGGGAAACCACAAGTTCTTACTCATCAAAGCGAAGATTTGACATGAACTAAGCCAAAACCCTAGGTTAGAAAATTATAGAGTTTCTCTGATGGAAAGGAAGAATGATGGTGCCAGTGGGAGATTGCGGTGGGAACAGTTACCATTAATTGTCCAAGCATAAACTCCACAGTTTGATTGAAACCCTAAAGCATTGACGGTGAGGATAAGGACAACTGTATTCCATTGTAATCGATCATCATAAAGACATGTGATGTGACCACCAGTCTCTAGAGGGTTCTCCAGAACTAAGGGTTACAAACTTACCCTTTTCAATATATATCATAATCATGGAAACCTTAATAATGTTTAAAGCATAGAACATACAAAAAGTGCAGACCAATGTTTAGTAAAACAATTTTGACAACCATATGTTCACTCATGAAGTTAGAGAAGACCTCAAATAGTAACAAGTTTATTTATCTATCTTGAATCCTATGTATGTCTCCTCGATATTAAGTAGTAAATAAATATTTTATTTATTTATGTTGCATAGTATTAATTAATCTAACAATTAGTAAATTCTCTTTTTATTGTTTTGATGGAGATGGGTGTTATAAGTGGTATAAGAGTGCCCAAGTTGCAATAGTGTGGCCTATTTGGGAAATTGATTAACAAATACTTATATGTTATGATCACACAGAGGAAGAATAATGTAGAGAAAAGCTAGAAGTACACAACCAATAAGGCCATCTTTCGAATCAGGTCCTATACCTATTTTAGGAGTTAACCCAGAGATGTGGGTTCAATTGGAAGGAGGCCACTAGAACCCCACTGCCAAATTACTGGAAAATTCTCAACAGTTAAGAACCGAGATGGCTAGTATGTGGGCAGAGAATGAGAGATTAATTCGAGATCAAGGACAAATATTGAATAATCCTTCTAATTGTCAGAATCATAGAAACTCTATAGCTAGATCTGGTAATGAAAATAGGGACAGGGAGCAAAAAGAAAGAGGTGTAAATGCGCCTAAAGGAAGTCACACTCAATGCACAGAAGGGGATAAGGGTGGAAATGAAGAAGAATTTGATTGTGATAGACCATCAAAAAAATAAGAAACAAAAGATAGAGTTAAAATGGGAGTTCAAAAAGATAAAACCCCCAAATTTTAACAGAGAAGTGGAAGAAGTTGTTGAGGCATGGTTGATTAATTCTAACAAATACTTCCAAATTTATGAATATGATTATAACCTGAAGGCGATATTAGCCATCTACTAGCTTCAAGGGATGGCTATGTTATGGTGGGAAGAGGTTAAGGTTTTTCATACAATTGATGATCACGAGGTGACCTGGGGAGATTTTCATAAACACTTTAAAGAAAAGTACTTGACTGAGCGATTTTATGACAATAAGCTGAAGGAATTACACAACCTCCGATTAGGACAACTTTCTATGGACAATTTTCTGACCAAGTTCACATCCGTGTTGAGGTATGCACCTTACATCTGGGAGGATAAGTCCAAAGTACAATGTTTCTTGAGAAACCTACCAACATTCACAAAAGAATGTTTGGAATTTGATAATCCAAAAACTATGGACGAGGCCATTATAAAGGCGTCAATCTGTTATCAATAGATGAAGCAGAAGGGACAAGAAGGTAATATTTGGGCTCATAAAAGGGTACAAAAAACCTCCAAAGCATGAAAAATATGAAAAGTGGAAATGTTAGAAATTTACATAAGAATCAGCACAATAAATCTCCTAAAAGAAATCAGGAGAATTTTAAATCACAAAATGAATCAAAACAAGTTTTGTTCTCTAGTAAACTAGAGTTCAGTGAATTACAGAAACCTCCATTGTAGTGTTGGGGCTTTGGGGAGCCTTATTATTACAAAAATTTCCCTCACCATATCATAACAGAATAGACTTCCAACACTTAAGAGGCTTATGCAGTTGCTGATGTGGTGTGAAACATAACAAGATTAATGTTGCCTTGGATTATCATCACCTCGAATACCAATCTACTATGATTGAATTTGAAGGTAAGATGCATAATCATGTCGTGTCAATTTTGATAGACCGAGGAACTAGTTTAAGTTATGTCATCCCAAAAATTGTTGATATGTGTCACTTACAAACCTGTAAATTTAAAAATTGTTGGTTAGTACAGCTGGCCACTGGAGAAAAAAGAAGGGTGATAGCCAAAGTAGATGACTACCCTATTGAAATAGCAAGCCAACTTATTTATGTATATCTAAATGTGTAACCTTTGGGGTCTTATGATGTTCTAATAGGGATGGACTAGTTGGAAAGACATTGATCATTAGTAAAATGCAAGGAGAAAACAATCAATTACCTTAATAAAGAGGGTGTTAAACAGGAAATTCAAGGGGTAACGAGACCCATAACACTGTGGCCAATTATTGCCTCCCGGTTAGGTATGTGTATTAGGAAGGGATGTTAGATATATGTGGTCCAAGTTGGTTTTACTAACTTCAAAGGTAAGTCATCCTCCTTATAAATCCTGTCAATTATTCAGGATTTCAATAATGTGTTTCCAGAAGAAATTCTAGGGCTACCCCCCAAGCGAGATATCAATTTCACCATAGAATTAATCCGAGGGGTTGCAATTGTGTCAAAAACTCCTTATTGAATGAGTATTCCTGAATTAACCGAGCTTAAAATGCATTGACAATAATTACTCAAAAAAGGCTATATTCGCCCAATTGTGTCCCTGTGGGGAGAACATGTCTTGTTTGTTAGGAAAAAATATAGTACTATGAGACTATGCATTGATTATTGACAGCGTAATAAGTTGATAGTTAAGAACAAATATCCCTTGCCAAGAATTGATTATTTATTTGATCAAGTCAAAGGGGCTGTGATGTTTTCTAAGATATATTTTCAATCTCCGTACCATCAGATAAGGGTGAGAGAGAAGGACATTCCTAAAACAACCTTAAAAACTCGTTATGGTCATTATGAGTTTGTGGTTTTGCCCTTCAGCCTTACGAACATGTTGACAACATTTATGAGTCTTATAAATAGCATGTTCAACCTTATCTAGATAAGTTTGTCCTAATTTTTATTGATGACATCCTTATATACTCAAAGAATTTAGAGGAACATAAAAAGCATTTGCAAATATTTTTTCAAACATTACAAGAACACCAACTGTACGCTAAATATAGTAAGTGTGATTTTTATAAGGATCAAATCCAATATTTAGGACATATAATTTATGTGGAAGGGATAGTTTTTGATCTGGAGAAAATTAAAACTATTATGGAATGGCTTGCTCCTGCCAATGTTGCTTAAATATGATCTTTCATGGGTTTAGTAGGATACTATTATGATTTTATTGAAGGATTTCCCAAAATAGCTTATTCTATCACCTCCTTGCAGAAAAAAGGAAATTTTTTATGTGGACCGTTGACTGTCACTATAGTTTTGAGTTATTGAAACATTTATTAACCACAACTCTAGTGTTAAAAATTGTAGACCCTGAGAAGGAATTCGTAGTTTGCACTGACACATGTAAGGAAGGAGTGGGAGGAGTATTGATGTAAGAAGGTAAGGTAATTGCATATGAATCCAGGAAAATAAAAGAGCACGAGCAGATATATTTTTCTTACAATTTAGATTTAATTGTGGTAGTACATGCTTTAAAAGTATGGAGGCACTATCTTCTAGGAAAAAAATTTGTGTTAATGACCGCTCATAGTAGCTTAACCAGTTTATTTAAACAACCTAGTCTTAATGCATGATAAGCCAAGTCGAAATATTTTCTAAGTGAATTTAATTTTGATATTAAGCATCTAAAAGGGAAAGAAAATTGTGTAGGTGATGCACTAATTAGAAAGTCGCATCACATATACAAAATTTCATATAGGCAAGCTAAATTTATATTTTATATCTGATTAAAGAGGTTGTGAATAAGGATCCAGAATATCTTTTTTATGGCAACAAATCAAACAAGTAAAACAATTTGAACAACAAACTCATTATGGCATAAATAAAGACAATTTATTAACTTTTAAGGGAAGGATATACATTCCTAATTTGATAATTGTTAGATAGTTAATATTGGATGAATTTCATAAGACCCTACGCTTCCCATCCCATATATCAAAATTTATTATTTGATATAAAGAAAAAATATTTATGGCTCAAAATGCAAAGAGATATCACTGAGTATATGGCTAAACATCTGGAGTGTCAGGGAGTCAAGGCTGAACATCAACATCCAACTAGGTTGCTTCACCCACTACCCATTCCATAATAGAAATGGGAAGTAATTACTCTAGATTTTATAACAGGTTTGCCTAAAACTAAGAGACAGAATGATTCAATCATTGTTGTAGTGGATAAACTGAGTAAAGTAGCCCATTTTATTCCTATTCAACCTACATACAAGACTATGAAAATTGCATATGTATTTATGCTGGAAACCTTTAGACTACACAAAATTCCAAAGGTCATGATCTATGCTAGAGGTATGGAATTCACATCAGAATTTTGGAAAACTCTCTTTATTGGATTGGGTACTCAGGTGCAATTTCGCACTACATATCACTTGTAGACCGATGGACAAATGAAGTGAGTAAACAAAGTGCTAGAAGACATGTTGCAAATGCATGTGATGCAAAAACCAAGAAAATGGGAGTAGTATCTCCACTTAGTGGAATTCACATACAATAACAGTTATCACGAATCACTAAAAGTGATACCTTTTGAAGTTTCATACGGAAGGAGATGCAAATAACCCATTAATTGGAACATCCCGGAAGATAAGCTAATGTTGGGACTTAACATGTTAGCGGAGATGAAGTTCATTGTAAAGAGGTTCTCACAGAATTTGAAAGTCACTCAAGACCAAGAAGAAGGCATATGTAGATAAGAAAAGGACTTCTAGATAATTTCAAGTAGGGGATCACGTGTATGTTTGAGTGAAACCCAAGAAAAGCAACTTGTAATGAAAGGGATGTGAAAAAATTTCCCCTTGATATTGTGGACCTTTTAAATTCTATAAAGGATTGGACCTATTGCACACGAGATAGTGTTACCCAACTACATGCGAATCTATAACGTGTTTCACATGTATTTATTAACAACATATGTATATGACTCTAGACATTTAATTAACTGGCAATATGTGCATGTAAGATTTTAATAAATAATCTTTCCTTGATAGTTGGTTATGCTTATAAAATACTCATAAGTAATGGCATTTTGTGATGTTGAACGGGTAGATATGGATGAAGATTTCCTAGTAGAGCCTCTGCATATTCTTGGTCAGAGAGAGAAACAACGCTATGGAGACAAGTTATCACCTAGGTTAAAGTGTAGTGGAGGCACTTTAGCCCGGAAGAGGCCACTTGGGAGGATGAAAACTTGATATGAGAATCATGCCCTGACTTGTTCCAAGGGCATGAGTAAACACTAAGGATGATGTTTCACTCAAGGGGGGGGGAAGATGTAACACCCCTGGTCATGTAAATAATTTTAATTTACCTTTTTACTGTGTAAGTCTTGGTAATTTCGTTTGTTAGAAGTTGGTAAAAGAACTTAAAGATAAAATTGTAGTGGTTATTATTTTATTTTCTTTAAAAGAAAGTCATGCTTAGTCAAAGAAATGACAAGAAATACTTCAAAAGAAAATCTTGAATTTCCAGGTAGTTAGAGAGTTACTTCCTTCCTTGGAGAGATTAAAGGAAAATATCTCACTTGGGAGAGACCACGAGTGGGTGAAGAGAGGAAATAAGAGGAAAATAGAAGAAATCTTGTGATAGGATGTTGTCAAAGAAAGCAGTTGCACTGCTGGAGGGTCTTCTTGAGCTAGTCATAACTAGTGGAAACATTTAAGAAGAATATTTTGGATTGGACTAGAGCTCTTGAGGTCCCAGAATGATCATTGTATTTTACTGCTTTGGAAACTAAGAGGCTCGAAGGGAGACGTGGACGTAATTTCCGGTTTCATAGGTTGGGTGGTGAAAGGAGTCTCTTCTTAGTCCTATTTCTCTGGCAGAGCTAATACAAACAAATAAGTGTTAATTTATATGAAAAAAAACTTGGTATGATTATTAAATTTTTTGTTTACCAAAGAAATTGAAATTCTGAAATGACTCTCATATAGTTCCTAAAATTTTTGTTTACAAAATAATTTGGAATTCGGAAATGACTCTGGTATAGTTCCTAAATGTTTTATTTTTAGAGGAATTTGGAACTTTGAAGTGTTGAAGAGAATTCTTTCACTCTCTCAATTTTCTAGTAAATGTAACGGATAAAACAAGTTGGAAACCACAAATACTATCATAGTAGGATGTCTGGTTTAATTTCCATATGTTATGTAAGATATTGTTTGTACAAATGTGTGTATGGTGAATCTTGTGATGACAAGGAAAATGCTAGAACATTCATTCTGTAATTTGAACAAAGTATAATTGCTTAAACAAATGGTAGATTATTGAAGAAAAAAATGGAGAAAGGAAATTTTCTACCGAATAAACCCAAAGCTTATTCGCATGTGCCTCTGTGAGTGTTACAAAAAAGAATAAAACGATTGTCTGGGTGTAAAGAATACAGAGGGAAACCTTTGACTAACTTTTATAAATTTGGTTTTAGATAGTTTTGAGTGTTGGAAACATGTTAGTTTCCCATTGCTAGCCAAAGTCCCACCATGGAAACAATCATTTTTCCTGTGTAGAAACCTTAGTATCGAAACAGACGGAACAAATTTCGTGGGCCAGATCCAATTTTCTCAAAGGTACTCTTCAAAAATGTTAAAGAAACATTAATAAGTAATATTAATTCACCGGGTATGAAGAAATAGTGTGCACAAAACCGATTAATTTGACCATACAAAAATTCAAATAAATTGTGACAACTAGAATAGTAACAAACATACATATAAAGGGGTTGGTGCCTTAAGAGTGTTACACAAATAAATCTAAACCCAACACAATATAAACAATGGTTAAGAAACCAAGAATTTAATTCAATAATCAACCATTAGAGATGAAAACATCTTCGCAGGAAATGGAAAATTGTCATTCACCAAAAACTATATATTAACAATCAAGAAGTATATCTAGCCATGCATGCTAAGGAAGACATTCTACATAAAATCTACTAATTGAAGAGATAATGACACACTATCAAGTAACCAAGGTATGATGTGATGGCCTCATATATATCTATATATATATAATATATATATATATATATATATATATATTAATGAAACCAACTCAAAATTTTCCAAAAAGATTAAATCATTCTAACCAACTTATACTTGAAAACAAGGAATGTAAGATTGATCCTTAGAAGGGGTTTCTGAGTCTTTTTATTATATGTGTGTGTGTGTGGACCATTCAAGTGAAAATACAATGGCTTATAATTAAAATATAAATTTCTGATAACTAGCTTGAAAAGATAATGTCTGAACCCTGACCAAAAACCTAATTATTTGAAATTCTTGAATAGAAAGGGGGTAGAAACCAAATAACTTGGAACAAGGAAAAAAACCCTGGATTTTCAATTGATATGACTCAAAAATCCTGATCAGTGAAACTATAGACTAAACTACGCTAAGAGTTAAGTGCAGATGATTCAGTAAACATAAACCCTCAGAGAAGCCAAACTTTAACAAGAGTGCAGGAACTCGTACCTAAGGCTTGGAAGAGAAACGAAACATAGGAGGAATTCCTGGATCAAGTTAAGGGTTAAAAGTGTGGTGAAGTAAAATTATAAGTGCAGACATGAACGAATTCCTCTAGCACGATAATGGGTCTAGCCACAACAAATACATTCTATGGAAGATTTCCTTAGGTTAAAATCAATCAAGAGGGCCTACCTCTTGGTCACTTATCCTGCTTGATGATGTCCTCGCTTACTCACTCTAGCAATCTCTCGCTTCCTTCTTCAAGCTCCTGAAACAAGTAAAAAACAACAGCACACAAACATAATAGTAGACAAATTGCAATTCAACCTACTTAACAAGTCAAGAAACATTAAGACATGGATATGTAATATTACAAAACATGTAGGAAATTAATCAATAGTTGCATATATTAATATCAAATAGATATTACAACCATTCATCTTGATTTTGTAGTCTTCCTCTAATAAGATCAAGTTCCCACACACTTCTTCTAGCATTCCATGATGGCTTCAAACAACAATAGTTTTAAAGCTCTTCCCTTTAGGCTTCACTCCAAACCAAAACACACTTCTCCCTCACACAACTAGATAGCTACAACTAGTAATAGCTTTCTTGTCTACTCCAAACTAGCATCAACACTTTGCAACTATAAAACTCACACTCAACAAAAAACTAGCTGGTGCTTGGGAAGAGGGGAGGTTTATATAGGAAATATGGATGGGAGATGGATCCTCTTCTCATGGGAGAATGACTTATCCCTTGAGGTAGTTCCATCATTATAGGGGAAAGGAGCCTAAACTGTCATCCTTGACCCCATCTAGCCAAAACATTTACTAGACTTCCATTATGGAGCTTCCAGAGCTAGAATCTTTAGCTCCAATTTAAAAAAAAAATCCATAACAAGACCGACGTGACTGGAACATTGGCACGGGGGAGACAAAGGCCGTTAGCACCGGTCTTGTAAACTGAGAAAAATAGAAGTTTCGGGGAAAATGGTGCAAAAGGGAAATGATCTGCTCATGAAGAGGGACACAATGGGAGTTTCTTTATGAAGGAAAATCATGTGGGTTTCACTGTAGAGGTCCTCTAGGATCAAGGAACGGGGAGTACAGGAACAGTGAAAAAATGATGTGTAACAGATCCCCCTAAAGCGTGAAGGCCGAGCTGGAGTGAGGGATGAAATGCTTTATAAATCAGTGCGAGGAACTGATCTGCCATTGGAAAACCTGCAAGAAAGTACAGATACACATACATAAATTGAGATCTCTATCAAATGATACATGAATCGTGGTATGGATGCAATCATCCAGAGAATGATCGTGTAAATGGATCCAGGAGTGGGCGTAGCCATCCATCAAAGAGGATCATAATGAAACTAAGGAATGGTCGTAACCATCCAATAATGATAATCATCACATATGATAACTCATGGTCTGGTCGTAGCCATCCATCTGAAAGAGACATGCATATCATCACAACCATGTCACACCACTTCGCAACTTGGGCTTTTTGTGATCTGATTCCAGGGTCTTGCGCTCCAACACGACTTGATTAAAGTACAGATCCTAGCATGCGAATAGATGTGTTGACGTCGAACATGCTAGAAGGTCACTTGATTACTAGTCAAAGATGTAAAATGTTAACAAGAACAAGAGAAACCACCAATAATGACAATGGTCCTCAAGGTACCATCAAAACAATTCACAAAATGTGAATACAGGAACTGAATTCGAACACTCGTGAAATCACTTCGATCGAAATCCAATGATGTGAACTTGTCATCGAGTGTGAATAACTTTCCATTAGAGCATGCAAGATCTAAGGTACTAGCAGGGACTCTCTCGATTAACTTCCTAGATAATGAGTTGAAGTCGACGGAAAGTGACCGTGTCGAAGGAGGGCCATAATGAATCCCACATCATCGACACAAGACGAGGGGATGCAAAATGATATTGGATGATACAAAGAATCATAGGTAAGTGTAACTGCAGAAGGACAACTCTTGAACATATTGGCAACACAACTGGAAGTTTGACAACTTATGGATCCATAGGATCGGTGGTCATGATGATGTAGCAGAGGTCAGATGGAAGGCAAAAGTAATGACCCAAACCCAGGAAGGTCATTGATGCAAAGGAGGATGTCCCAACCTGACACGAAGCAAAGAGTGTCATGTTCAAGAGTGAGCTGCCGACACGATTGATAGATTTCCAAATTTCCCCCTCCATTTCTGGAAAGTACCCCAATTTTTTTTTAATCGCAAGCTTGAAGGGGATAGCATATGCTTCCACTATAAGTTCATCCTTCAGACGAATCCGACCTAGTAATTTTAATGAGCCCTAGGAAGGAGGAGCTCATGTTCATCATGATGACGAATCCAATTTCGTTTAATAGTTTAACAAGTCCGACAAAGGTTTAACTCGATACCTTTTTCATGTTTAGAGAGTTTGAAAAAGACATGTAAAAGAAAACTCCACATGGTACCTTTTCATACATTTGTGTCTCTCGAGCCCAAAAAGGTAGAAAACGATACTTGAGAGAATCGCTTGACCATTTCAGTCAAGGAGTACCTTTTTTGTAAATAGTGCCTCCTAGCCCGAAAAAGGGGTAAACTTATACTAGGCGCATGACATTTCGCATCCATTAACGAGTTCGAAATGACAAGGGATCGGCCATCTTTTCACTTTTAAAGGGTCAGAAGAGAGCTTAAAGCGAACCCCCTATTTTTATTCTCTTTAACGAGTCAAAAACGGAAAAAATACTCAGTAATCTTTTCATATAAGTTTAACAAGTCGAGAAAAGAGTTAAAACATTACTCATTGCCATCGTTAAACATCCATCATCTGTCGCTGCACAAGTAAGGTAAAGTGTATTATCGAGTCCTTGAGGCAAAATAGGTCAAAATATTTACAAAACTTGATATTTTCATGAAAAAATGAATAAAAGGGGGAAAAGTAAATATATTTTTACCCTTTACCATTTTACCTTTGTTGTGAAGACTTTTTACCCACTTTTTCCCTAATTGTTCCAGAGAAGATTGCGAGAGATTTGAGAGGTCAATCGACGAGCCGTCAGTTCCAAGTAACAGTAGAAGCCCTGAGCTCCATTTTCATGCTATTTATTTCTGCTTTGAGCCATTCTTTTGGATTTTCAGGGAGGTTTCTGGAAATCTTTTTCAGCCTCGGTCAATGCAATTTTCGAGCATAGAATCATGTCAGTCGAGGGTGATCAACAAAGCCATCCATGCAAATTGGTGGAATTGTTTTTAAAATAGGTGCGCTGGCGCCGTGGATAGGGAAAACCCTATGCTCTCAAAAGCTAACCATTTAATCTTGAAGTTTATGTGCCAAGGATGATTATTGACTGAAATTAATGGCTTTTGCAGGAGAGAACTATCGAAAAATTATGGATTGGAAGGAAAGGGAACATGAAGATGTTGACACCCAGGCAATGAATGACCCAAATTGTCTGGAGGTTTTGAGGGCTTGTAGGCTCCTCAAATTTTTCCTTACACCAAGGATGTAGGCCCAGCCCGATTTGCTTCGATACCTGATATGCCTTTGGGACATTAATCGGGAGATTTTTGTCATTGGTGACCAAGAGCTAGAGTTGATAACTTTAGATATCTACTTCATCACTGGACTGTCTTATAGAGGTGAGCTAGTGAACTTGTATGGGTCACGTCCAATCGAGGCAAGCATATCTTCCCTACTTTCCAAACACTGCCCTAAGGCCCTAAAATCCAAGAGTGGGAAGATAGGGATTTCCAGTGTACACTAAGGGTGCTTCTGTTGACTATCAATAGAGTGGCAGGGTCCCAGGCAAAACATGAGACTAACAAGTCAAAGTTCCTTTATGCTATTGACTGCACAGCTCCTACGATCTTCAACTGGGTAGAGGCCATGAAGATGAACATCAAGTGCCAGTTGTCCAAGGCCAAGGTGGGGAATTTGAAGCAATTTCACTTCAGATTTGTACTTGTGACCTTCTTCTTGGAACGAGTGCCACTATTCTAGGATTAGTTGATTGAGGTAGATCCTCCCACGCCACGCGATCCACGGATGGCCCGCTGGAGTTGTTTGATTCCCAAGATCACTAGGGGTCAACATATGTCATACCGACCTACATTCTTCTCATGGCTACGATGAAAGAAGATCATCTTGGAGGATTGGCCATATAGTGGCACTAATTTCTGTGGAGATCGAGGCATGTCCTTACCAGATGGAAAGGACTTTGTTGATGAAGGTAAAAAATCAATTTTTTTATTTTGAGATTTTTTAATTGTTTTTTGGTATACATGTGCTTATAACATTTCTCTTCTTTACACAGATGTTGGACCAGAGTAGCCAGATAGGATGTCTTGATAGCCAAGCACATTCCCCGCCCTATTGACATTGTCGCCCCTTATCAGGAAGGGAGCAACAACAAGGAGGAGATTGCGAGGAACCTAGAGGGGTTAACTCATGGTATCTTCGAGTATGCTTAGATAGGAGATAGGCGTCGTCGATACCAAAAGCATATAGTGGGAGTCTCAGATCAGATCCACCGACTGCTGAGTCACATCGCATGATCTGTCTCATGCTACCATGACCACCATGTTGATTAGTCCCTAGGTACAGCAGTTACATATTTTTTTAGGCCTGCATGCCATAGATGTATGCGGCCTGTGAACCAGTGATGTTATTTTAGACACACATATTATTTTTTCGGGTTCTGATGTATCAAACATTCTCACCATATATATATATGTGTGTGTGTGTGTGTTTTATTTTCCTATCTACTATGGTACAAATGGTTTGTATTATCTTTTTACATGTTTCGTAAATGTATATCCAACACGTAATTAGCTAATGCATTTGTCAATTTATTCATGCATCTAGGAATATGATGATATGTAATATAATCAAAATGTCTTTCCAATATATGGATACGGAGATACATTCGTAATATTTGAGGGTTCCTGATGGAATATTTCCTGTTGAGTTGAAGGATGACAAGCTGTGAATCCAGGTTGACAACCATTTCTCTTATGCCTATAGTAATGGCTTCTGACAATAGTTCGATGACTACATTGTATTCAGCAATGTTCTTGGTTGTACAACCTACGTAGATACCTTGAAGGTAAATTAACTCATCATTAGGGTCATAGATATCCCATGCCATGGATGATAAAATCCAGGTACTACGGAAAGAACCATCAGCAAAACCAACGTGAGGAGTCACACACATCTACAAAGCAAGAAAAGCATTGTAAACAGGAAAGTTGTTTGAAAGCTATCACACAAAACCACAGTGTATAAAAATGAATCACATACTAATGTACATAAGTAACCATGTAAGATGACCTAAGAATAGTACTTTTTGAGGTAAAGCCTGTTTCGAGGCTTATCGAGAGGATTTCCTTCATAATGAATAAGTTCATAAGCTCCTTTCCGCAAAACAAGTTTTACGATATAGGGCCCATGCCACATAGGTTCAAACTTGCCTGCCCTCAGCTTATCATTAGCTTTGTAGTATAATAGGACCAAATCACCCTCAGAGAATGCGCGAGGAGAGACCGACTGATCGAAATGGGATTTGACCCGTTTCTTTTGTGCTTCAATGACCAAGGCAGCGAGATGGTGAGTCTCGTCCACTCATTCTAAATATAAGAGGCGTTCCTCTTGAAGTGACGTTTCAGGGAGGAGTTCAATAGCTAACTTGAGTGAATGAATCTCGCATTCAGTCGGCAATGTTGCTTCCAAACCATAGACCAGCTGAAATGGTGTGAAATTAGTTGCGTCTTTGGTTGAAGTTCGGTAGGCCCACAGAGCTGAAAAGAGCATGAGATGCCAATTTGACCTGTGCATCCTAATAGTACGCTGAAGCATGGTGACCAAAACCTTGTTCATGGCTTCAACTTGGTTGTTGGCCTGAGGATAATATGGGGTCGAGCCATCATGGCGCAAGCCCAATGCAGATGTTAGCTCTGCCATCATGTAATCTCTGAAACGGGAGCCATGGTCTATGACAATGGCTTGGGGTATGCCGAACCTGGAAATAACATGGTTAAAAAGGAATTGAGCCACCATCTTACCGTCTACAGAATATGTAGGCATTTCTTTAGCCCATTTCGTGAAATAGTCCAAAGCGACGATAATATAGCCATGCCACCTGGCCGAACGAGAGTTACATGTCATATAATCGATGCCCCATTTGGCAAAGGGACCAACGATAATTACGGAGTGTAGGTGAGCGGGTGGGGCACGCATCTTGCGTTGGTAAATTTGGCATTCGTGGCACTTACGGACAGCAAGAATGCAGTCCTTGAAGATAGATGGCCAGAAATAACCAACACAAAGGATTTTTTGAGCTATAGCATAACCAGACATATGGCCACCACATGCCCTAGAGGGACAATCATTAAGAGCTCTTTCAGCTTCCTCGATTGTAAGGCATTGACGAAGAACTGAATTGACACCGAGACGGTATAAAGTATCGCCAATAATACCGTAGGGTTGGGAATGATGTCGAATCCTTTGGTGATCATCCTTGGTCAACGCAGACCGAAACGTGGAGGTTTGGAGATACAGAATGATATCACTGTACCATGGATCAAGGGTGCTAATCAGGAAAAGGGTCTCATCTGGAAGTTGTTCATCTGCACCAACAGGGAGAGCTTTGGATGGAATGGAACAAATCAATTCAGCGAAAACAAGTGACTTCTTAGATTTGGTTGTAGTGAAGACCAAATCAAATCCTTGCAAGACAACGATCCATTTAGAATAATTGCCCCCCAGCAATTGATGAGTCAGGATATAGGTCATAGGGTTTCATTCAGAAATAACTATAGTCGTACGTACAAGGATATAGTGCTGAAAATGTTGAATAGCTTGAACAACAGCCAAAGCCAACTTCTCAACATGTGCATAACACGTTTCAGTGTCGAGGAGACTCTCACTAAGGTAGTAGATTACATGTTCGCTACCTTTGTCATCGTCTTGGAGTAAAAATAGCAATGGTGCTAGGGGCCGTGGCTAGGTAAAGGAAGTAATATTGATAATAGTTCAGGGGATGTAACAAAGGAACATTTATGAGGTTTTCCTTAAGATCGTCAAAATATTTTTGGGCCACCTCGCCCCATGCAAAGGGCATTCCTTATTTGAGTAACTAGGTAAATCCTGTGGCTATATCAACGTAGTTGGCTATAAAATGATGGAGAAAGTTGGTCTTTCCTTGCAAGCTCTAGAGTTGGTGCAGTGAGGATGGAGGGGGTAAATTTACAATGGCCTCGAATTTTAGAAGATCTAGGTGAATACCATCCTTGGAAACAATGAAGGCGAGGAGTCATCTTGATTCCACATAGAAAACACATTTGTGTGGATTTAACCATATGTTATAGTGTCTGCAGCGTAGAAAAATCTGCCGAAGATGGTCTAGGTGATCTTGGTGCTTACAAAAGTGGGCAGGAAGTTCAGCCAAGTAATACTGGACAATGTTGTGAATATCATGAAACACGAAGGACATTGCTCATTGAAATGTGGCTCCAGCATTTTTTAGGCCAAAAGGGATCTTCTCGTATGCGAACGCACCCCATGGACAAATAAAGGTTGTTTTTTCTTGGTCAGCCGGTGCGATATTAATCTGGTTATAACCAGAAAAGCCGTCCATAAAGGAAAAGATATCGCTCCCAGCACATTCATCAATGATTTCATCAATGAAGGGAATATGATAGTTTTCTTTAGGATAGGCATGATTAAGATCTCAATAATCCATGCAAGTGCAGATCATGCCTTGTTTTTCAGTCACTGAGACAATATTGGACACCCAATCTATAAGGGGGATGGTATAGATGAACCCAGCCTTGAGAATCTTTTCAACTTCACCCTTAATAGCAGCAGCCTTCCTAGGCTCCACTGGGTGAAGTCGTTGGCGAATAGGATTTCCGTGAAGATATGTTGGTATTTTATGCACCACAATGCTAGGATCAATGCCAGGAATTTCTTCATAAGACCATGCAAACACATCACTGAATTCCTGAAATAGATGAGTGTATGTCTTGATCTCATCCAGAGAACAAGATACCCCAATATGAACATGTTCAGTGACACTGAGTTTGATAGAAATGTCAATCAACATTGTTTGGGTAATATTACCCAAATTTCACCCATGGTGCTTTGGATTGACGGTGAATGGGTGCGCTGTTAAGGCACTCCTTGCGATGGGTCACCGGTTCAAATCCCCTGTGGGTACTTAGGTTAGTCTAATAGATAATAAAAAAATATTACCTAAATTTCCTTCTAACCATACTTCATGAGTAACAGTGGGTGGTGGAAATGGAGAAGAGGACTCTTCGAAAGCGGTAGACATGACTCTCGGGCGAGGTAGGAACGAGGAGTGATGATGAATACCGATCCATGGTGGTTCCTTTAGAGACATGATTTCCATGATACCTTCGTCAGTGAGGAAGGTTTTGGCTAAGTGATCGATTGATTCCAAAGTGCCAAGCCAAGGGGATTGAGAGTACATATCGAGAGAGACCTTCGACATATGCAAATTATAGGATGAAAAATTCGAGGCCAAAACATTTTCCACGTAATTGACTTCAGCGAGACTAAGCGGCATAACCTTGCCCCAAGTATCAACAAGATCTAGTGCAGGTATGACCTAGGGATCACATTTGACCAAGATCACGTTGATAGATGCAACATGAGGAGGTGGGAGTGGAAAACTTCCCATTAAGGAAGAATCTTTGAAGAGACCTGCCCCCACACTCTCATAGGGGGCACCAGAGTGTTTGACATACGGAACATTGCCATCCAATGAGGAAGAGGCAAAGAAAGATAGCTGATCGACAATGAAAATTTTCCCTTGATGGGGAAAACGAATCACGCGGAACAAGGAGGAGGCCACAGCATGCATGGCGTGAATCGAACTTCAGCCAAGTAGAAGATTATAATTGAGATTGGCATCAACAATTTCTACTTCAACTTGCATTGTCTTGCCTTCCAGGGTGATGGAAAGGTTAGGTATGACACCGAAGGGTCGCAAATCGCACCCATTGAAAACTACCAAAGTGTTTGGAGACTGGTTCAGTGTGGGGGAACCAATAGCCTTCCAACATGCAGTTGACATGATGCACATGGAAGCACCTTCATCGATGAAAATGCGCTGGATGGTCTTCTCATCGATGATTACCTCAATAAGAAAGGAAATCTGATGAGGGAGCCATGGAACATGGTTCTCCAGATCTAAACATATCAAATTAGAATCAGTGGGATCAATGCCCCCGATAATTGACAACAAGGATTTCCGTTGCGATGGGAAACTTTGGAGTATCTCGAGACTCAACATGGCTGACGGCGCCTGAGCCAAATCCTCAACAATATTATCGTGTTGAGTAACTCTGGCATTGGGATTATACAAGGATTTCTATAGCACGCCTCAAGAGGGTGGTCGCGTAGTGAAATCAGGGTTAGGGTGCTCAATTTGCAGAGGGCCAGAACTCAGGGTAAAAGAAGAAGGTGTAGCTTCTTTTTCTTTCCCAGTTGCTAGCACTGGAGTTTGGTAATATTTGGACTAGGTAGCCACATTAATGGGCATGCTCATCATGAACACTTGAGATCTGGAGGAAGCAGATCGGGGTTGGTCTAACATTTGAGTTCGCTGAGATAGAAATGGATCTTTGAGGATAGCAGGGGTCCCTTTGAGCAGGCGACTAACTTCGAATCATTCAGGACAATCCTTAGTGTAGTGATCCTCCTTGCAAATGAGGCAAGGATACTTGGGTTTCTGTTGCAAAGATTCACCCGCAGATGATTTTTGAGGACCCTATTTTGGGGCATCGACTTTAGCTTTGCCTTTACCTTTCTTTTTCCCTTTGGAGGATTTGTCCACTGTGGTGGACTGAACAATGTGGAACTCTGAGGTTTTACCAAGGCCAGGTGGATCCTGAGATGAACTGTTAGGAGCAGCATTCGAGACCAACTTCTGTTTGGAAGAAGTTTTAGTAGGGGTCTGAGACACTGAACTAATAACTCCATCAACAGGAGGAACAACTGGTGACTTTGATGTTGTGGGATCAGATGATGGTCGCAGAGCATTGGGTAATAATTCATATAAAGTGCTAGACTGAGAGTAAACTAGATCCAAGTATTGGGCACAAGTGATGGCTTGCTCTTCAGTGACGCATCCACCCATAGCTATATTGTGAGCAATTGGGGCCACGAATGATTTGGTAAACCATTCAGTGAGCAACCGATCAGCTATATCGAATTTGATCAAGAAACGTCTGCATCTACATTCATGGATGTGATCAGATATGTGTGTCGCAGTATCTTGCTTAAGCGATGTGAGAAAATAGGTGCCAGTTTCATAGTGAATCGAAAACTGAAAATGCGCGAGGAAATCCATGGCTAAAGAGTTAAAGTCATGGTAAGTACTTTGACATAGCGCGATGTACCGTTTCACTGCAGCACCCATGAGGGTTTGTTGGAAAAGACGAAGATGGATGGAATTGATTTCGATGAGCACCAGAGGTGATATGTCATCACATGGGCCTGAGGATCTTCTTTAGATTTTCCATCGAACTTTGGGCAATCACTTGGTATCTTGGATGGCACTAGAGGTCAGTACAGCGAATGAAGGATTGGATCATTCGTAAGGCACGATACATCCATCAACTTGAGTGCAGCTAAGAAAGGTAATTGAGTGTTAAAAGGCATTGTAGGCTGATAAGCTGGTCCATATGGAGGAGCCCATCCCTGTTGGTAAGGATTTTGGCCCCACAATGGGGGATTTTGGCCATATGGCATCTGAGGCTACCCCCATTGCGGAATAGCTTGACCATAGGGAGGATTTTGACCTTGAACACCTTGAAATTGTACAAGCATAGGTTACTGATAAGCAACGTATGGGTTAAAGGGTTGTTGAGCCTGTTGACCTTGGACATATGGATATGGGACTTGTTGTCCCAGAACATAGGGTTAATGAACCTGTTGTCCCTAAACAAAAGGATTTTGGACCTGCACTCCTTGGGCATAAGGTTGATACACTTGTTGCCCTTGGACGTAGGGGTTTTGTACCTAGTTCCCTTGACTAGCAGGATTCTAAACCTGTTGACCTAGGACAAGAGGGTTTTGGGCCTGCTGCTCCAAGACGTGATCTTGACCCTTTCCCTACAAGGGTTGACCTTGTTGATATGTATACAAGGGTTGCTATTGCCCTTGTTGGTTTTGTTGTTGCAAGGGTTAACCTTGCAATTGCAAAATTTGTCCTTGGGTTTGTAGAGGTTGGCCCTACGAGAGTATGGGTTGAGAGGTGTGCAAAGCATATTGCATCTACTACTGCACGACTTGCTACAACTATTGTAAGGATTAACCTTGTGGTTGTTGTAGGCGACCTTGCTGCGGGATAATTTTCCCTTGTTGTTCCGTGGAGAGCCCTTGCTGCAACAAAGGTTACCCTTGCAGTAACAAAGGTTGCCCTGGTTGTTATAAAGGTTGTCCTTGTTGTTGCAAGAGTACTTGGACAGTGCCCAGGAAATTACCAAACTGAATCTGGCTGTAGCTAGGCTGGATGTACTACTCAGATTGGAGGGTGTAAGGTTGATTAACCAATCCTTGAGAAACATATGGAACACAAGGATTTTGGTATTGGACCTGAGCCCCATAGGGCTGCTAATACTGAAAATTTCTCGATCTAGATGGACCAATGAGATTCTGAACCTATTGGTACTAGACATTGCTTGATCCAATAGGATCAATAGGGTTATAAATAATATTAGAAGAGGGTTGGTTTATACCAAGCATGTGAGCTTGTGAGCTGCTCACATAAGTGGCACCTGACACCATAGAGACATTCAGGTTTTGCCCCCGGGGCGGTGGCACAGTCTGACCACTAACTAATGGGATAGAGGAACTGACAGAAACAATCTTTGACACTGCTAGTTGTGACTGACGTGTAACTGGGATCGATGATACAAGAGTATTCGGAATGGTGGGTTGCACCGGGACTGAAGTAACAGCCTATTGGAAAGTCATGTTCATGACGAATGGACCTAACGTAGGCCTAATGCCTGGCGCCCATACAGGATTATGGTAGAGTGATGAGGCACTAGGTGTGCCTGAAACTAAGTGGCCCAAAGACACATATTTGGGTGGAAAACTAGGGGGAATACCTTTTGAAAAAGGGAAACCCTAGGGAGGAAACTGCAATTGCAATTCTTCCACCTCAATAGTGTGTGGAGTAGAAACTTCAGACTAATTTAGAGATGTGACTAGAGCATCACCTTCAAGTTCCATGTTTGAAAACAAATGATGTCGAATGGCCGAATGTGTACTGGGGGATAGTTCCAAAGGAACACCCAGTTGGATGTACGAACTGTAAGGACACTGTGGTGATATCTCAACAAAGTAAAACAGAGGGTTCAAAGGATAGATAACCAGTCCAAGCTGACCGTTAGTGGTCAACGAGTTCTCTGGAGTTCGAACAAGATTGTCCAAAGATTCCAAGCCAAGATCAACAAATAACCCTATATCAAAAATAGGTGGAGTATGAGATGACAAAGGTTGAACACTCAAATAATTTGTGAGTTCAACATTTTGGTCCTCGAGTGACTCTGATAACTCAAGAAACGGCTCCTTAGACAATCTTTCTGACGGAGGAGAGGAAGAGGAATTAGGTGAACCAGATGGTTCAACCACAATGACCTTGTCTTAGTTGATGGGACAAATAACTTCAAGGCTTTAAAATGTCCTTTTAAGGGAACTCACGATTTGGTCAAAAATACTAATAGGATACTTTGGATCATGGGAAATAAATTATTAAGATGCATAAAAGATTGATGCTCTTTCATTTTTGAAGAGTCGAGAAAGAAACAACTATGACTCTATCACTTTCAATTGGAAACGAGTTCGAAAGGAAAAGTGCTCGAATGATCTTTGAAGTTTAATTAGTCAAAAAGATCAAATGACTGCTTTGAATGATCTAGGTAAACAGGATTACCAGGAACCCGTGAATTGCATAATACCTCCCAGCGAACCAAAAGGTACGAGGAGGCAATCTCCCCGAATGTTGTGTTTGGTGTATCACGTTCTCAAGGCAGCCGACTCAACTTCTTAAGGATAAAAGGATTGTAGCCTAGTGGGGTCTTCCATTATATAATCGACGGTATGAGGAGCACAAAGCTGTACTAGTGCTCTCTAATGCCAAAGCTAACAACAACTGCTAGGTTTAAAGACACCAGAACACGTCTCTAGCCTAGACCTTCTAGATATGATCGTTAATGTCAAATGTGCCTTAGGTTAATTGAATTCTTTTTAGAGTTGATCTTGAGTTAATTTTCAGTTTTCAAGTCTTAGCGATGTTACTCAAAAAATCTCAAATGCAACTAAATGAGACAAGACCCTTTCAATTCGATGAAATTCCTACACTAGAGAGGGTAGAAACTACTCAATCAAATGCAAACAATCAAGCAATTGAAAATGAAATGATATTTCACTACCTTAATTTTTCAAAAAATAAACTAATGAAAAATGCATTCCAATTCCTAATTTCCTGACAGACACTTATCTATTAGTCCTTTCAAAAACAAAAATTATCTTCCTTTTTCAAATGTTGACGAAATTCTAGTCTTCTAGAAGATGCAAATTATTGTAACATAATGATGCAACAAGCTAGAATTTCATACTTTTTCATGAAACAATGAAACAAACTTTTCACATAAAATCTTTCAGTGAAAAATTTTTCGAGACAATAAGCTCTTCAAATAGATGAAAACATGAAAAGAGAATTTCATTTAGATCAATGAAACACTGACTTTACCAAACACAAGGCCAAAATGTAATCTATGCCAGAAAAGAAACGTTCAAGCCAGTAAACAAAACTTTTTCAAGCTTGTGCAAAAAGAGGTCAAAGTCGTAAAAAGGACCAAAAACAAATGCAAAGAGTAAACACACCTACAACCCAACTTAGTGAGTTCACAAACTGCTGAATGGGCGACCAGCTAGATGCCCTAGTGTCGTTGGCCACTCCATGACTTAATCAATCAAATAGAAAGATGACAAGCCAATAAGAAAGCAAAACCAAATGAAAAGTAGAATTCTAATCAAGGAGAAAACGGTCCAAAAATCTTACGGGGTCAAAACCACAAGAGCAGAACACACTAGACAAGATTGGGATCAAGCCCTAATCTTCACTTACAGGCATCGGCGTGACTACCTAACTGAAAACAAGCGCCAGAGGGTGGTCGACGTGACTGTTCCTTAGCAATTCAAGTTGGTCGGCGTGACTGTCAGTGGATTAAGTGCACTGGCCGGGGTAGCTAAGGAAAATTTAAAAAAAATCAAAACAGGGACTAAATCTACTACTGTGAATTTTAGACTTAGGCCAGTAAGCATGAGAAAAGAAATAGAACCAAAGGGAAAATGTGAAACTAGAAAATTTCTCACGAAATCATGAAATCCAAGACAAATAAAAGGATTGGGATCCCTAGTGGAGTCACCAATTTGTAGTGAAGTAAAATTATAAGTGCGGACATGAACGAAATCCTCTAGCTCGATAATGGGTCTAGTCGCAATAGATACATTCTATGGAATATTTCCTTAGGTTAGAATCAATCAAGAGGGCCTACCTCTTGATTGCTTATCCTACTTGATGATGTCCTCACTTGCTCGCTCCAACAATATCTCACTTCCTTCTTCAAGCTCCTTAAACAAGTAAACAACAACACCACACAAACATAATAATAGACAAATTGCAATTCAACCTACTTAACAAGTCAAGAAACATTAAGACATGGATATGTAATATTACAAAACATGTAGGAAATCAATCGATAGTTGCATATATTAATATCAAAGAGAGATTACAACCATTCATCTTGACTTGCAGTCTTCCTCTAACAAGATCAAGTTCCCACACACTTCTGCTAGCATTCCACGATGGCTTCAAATAAAAATAGCTTTAAATATCTTCCCTTTAGGATTCACTCCAAACCAAAACACACTTCTTCCTCACACAACTAGATAGCTACAACTAGTAATAGCTTGCTTGTCTACTCCAAAATAGCATCAACACTTTGCAACTATAACACTCACACTCAGCAAAAAACTAGCTTGTGCTTGGGAAGAAGGGAGGGTTATATAGGAAATGCGGATGGAAGATGGATCCTCTTCTCATGTTAGAAGGACTTATCCCTTAAGGTAGTTCCAGCATTATAAGGGAAAGGATCCCAAACTGTCATCCTTACCCCATCCGGCCAAACCATTTACCAAACTTCTGTTATGAAGCTTCTAGACCTGGAAGCTTCCGCTCTAATTTAAAAAAATTTCTATAACAGGACCAGTGTGACTGGAACACAACTCAGTCGCTCCTGTCGGTGCGAGGAGTAGTTCTAATCTTTGCACATCGACATGGGGGATACAAAGGCCATTAGTGTCGGCCTTGTAAACTAGGAAAAACAGAATTTTCAGGGGAAATGGTGCAAAAGGGAAATGATTTGCTCATGAAGAGGGACACAATGGGAGTTTCTTCATGAAGGCAAAGCATGCAGGGTTCACTATAGAGGTCCTCTAGGATCAAAGAACGGAGAGTACAAGGATAGTGACAAAAGGTTGTGTAACAAAAAGTAAAAGAGGGTTAATGAGATTTTGAAAATAAATAAATAAATAAATAAAGAATTGAAGAAAACTCCATTACTTGGAACGGTTAGACTTCGTCGCATGTTGGAGAAGGAATTCCCGAGGGATGCACTTCTCCATGCTACCTGGGCAACATGCCAACCAGAAATAATTTCCTATAAATATTCTGAAAACATCGTATAAGAAGCATGCAAGGGAAACCACAAGTTGTTACTCACTAGAACCAAGAATTAACATGAACTAAGCCAAAACGCTAGCTCAAAAAATTGTAGAGTTTCTCTGACAGAAAGGAAGAATGATGGTGCTAGTGGGAGATTGGGGTGGGAGCAATTACCATTAACTATCCAAGCATAAACTCCATAGTTCGATCGAAACCCTAAAGCACAGACAGTGAGGATGAGGACAGTTGTATTCCATTGTAATCGATCATCATAAAGATGGTGATGTGACCACTAGTCTCTAGATGGTTCTCCGGAGCTAAGGGTTACAAACTTACCCTTTTCAATATATACCATTGGCATGGAAACCTTAATAACGTTTAAAGAACATAACATACATAAAGTGCAGACCAATGTTTAGTAAAACATTTTTGACAACCATATGTTCACTCATGAAGTTAGAGAAGACCTCAAATAGTAACAAGTTTATTTATCTACCTTGAATCCCATGTATGTCTCCTCGAGATTAAGTAGTAAATAAATTTTTATTTTATTTATGTTGTATAGTATAACCATTAGTAAATTCTCTTTTCATTGTTTTGATGGGGATGACTGTTACAAGTGGTATAAGAGCGTCCAAGTTGCAATACTATGGCCTATTTTGGAAATTGATTAACAAATACATATGTGATCACAAGGAGGAAGAATAATGCAGAGAGGAGCTAGAAATACACAACCAATAAGGCCATCTTTCGAATCAGGTCCCATACCTATTTCAGGAGTTAACCCATAGATGTGGGTTCAATTCAAAGGAGGCCACTAGAACCCCACTACCACGTTACTAGAAAAATTTCAACAGTTAAGAACCGAGACGGCTAGTCTATGGGCAGAGAATGAAATATTAATTCGAGATCAGGGATTAATACTAGATAGTCCTTGTAATTGCCAGAATAATAGGAACTCTATACCTAGCTCTGGTAATGAAGATAGGGATGGGGAGCAAAAACAAAGTGGTGAAAATGTGCCTGAAGGAACTCACACTCAGCGCTTGGAAGGCTATTAGGGTGGAGCTATAGAATAATTTGATTGTGTTAGACCATCAGAAAAACAAGAAACAGAAGACAGAGTTAAAAGGGGAGTTAAAAAAGATAAAACCCCCAACTTTTGATGGATAAGTGGAGGAATTTTTTGAGGCATGGTTGATTAATTTTAACAAATACTTCCAAATTTATGAATATGATTATAACCTGAAGGACATATTAGCCATCTACCAGCTTCAAGGGAAGGCTACGTTGTGGTGGGAAGAGGTTAAGGTTGTTCATACAATTGATGAATAGGGGGTGACCTAGGGATATTTTCATAAATACTTTAAATAAAAGTACCTTACTAAGCAATTTTATGAAAATAAGGCAAAGGAATTTCACAACCTCTGACTAGGACAACTTTCTATGGACGAGTTTGTGACCAAGTTCACATCCCTGTTGAGGTATGTACCTTACATCTGGGAGGATAAGGCCAAAGTACAACGTTTCATGAGAAACCTACCAACATTCACGAAAGAACGTTTGGAATTTGATAATCCAAAAACTATGGACGAGGCCATTAGAAAGGCATGAATTTGTTATCAACAGACGAAGCAGAAGGGACATGACAGTAAGAGTTGGGCTACTAAAAAGGTACAAAAAAACTTCCAAAGCATGAAAAATATGAAAAGTGAAAATGTTAGAAATTTACATAAGAATCAAAACAATAAATCTCCTGGAAGAAATCAAGAGAAATTTAAATCACAAAATCAATCAAAACAAGTGGAGGTCTCTAGTAAACCAGAGTTCAGTCAATCGTAGAAACATCCATTACCGTGTTGGGGCTATGGGGAGCCTCATTATTAGAAAAAATTCCCTCACCATACCAAAATGGAACAAATGGAAAACATTCAAGAGGTTTATGCAATTGGTGAGGTGGCGTGAAACATACCCAAGATTAATATTGCCTTGGACGATCATCACCTTGAATACCAATGTACTATGATCAAATTTGAAGGTAAGATGCATAATCATGTTGTGTCAATTTCGATAGATTGAGGAGCCAATTTAAGTTATGTCAGCCCAGAAATCGTTGATATGTGTCACTTACAAACGTGTAAATTTAAAAATTGTTGGTTGGTATAGCTGGCCACTAGGGAAAAAAGAAGGGTGATAGCCAAAGTAGATGATTGCCCTATTGAAATAGCAGGCCAACTAATTTATGTATATATAAATGTGTAATCTTTGGGGTCTTATGTTGTTCTAATAGGGATGGACTAGTTGGAAAGAAATTGTTCACTAGTAAATTGCAAGGAGAAAACCATCAATTACCTTAATAAAGGGGGTGTTAGACATGAAATTCAAGGGGTAAGAAGACCCATAACACTGCAGCCAATTATCGCCTCCTAGTTAGGTAAGTGTATTAGGAAAGGATGTTAGATATATGTGGTCCAAGTGGGTTTTACTAACTTTAAAGGTAAATCAGCCGCCTTAGAAATCATGTCAATTATTTAGGATTTCGCTGATGTGTTTCCGAAAGAAATTCCATGGCTACCCCCAAGCGAGATATCGATTTCACCATAGAATTAATCCCAGGGGATGCACTTGTGTCAAAAAATCCTTACCGAATGTGTATTCCTGAATTAAGCAAGCTTAAAATGCAGTTACGAGAATTACTCAAAAAATGATATATTCGCCCAATCATGTCCCCGTGGGGAGATTGTGTCTTGTTTGTTAGGAAAAAAGATAGTACTATGAGACTATGCATTGATTATTGACAACTTAATAAGTTGATTGTTAAGAACAAATATCCCTTGCCAAGAATCGATGATTTATTCGATCAAGTCAAAGGGGATATGATGTTTTCTAAGATAGATTTTCAATCTGGATACCATCAGATAAGGGTGAGAGAAGAGGACATTCCTAAAACAACCTTCAAAACTCATTATGGTCATTATGAGTTTGTGGTTCTGTGCTTTAGCCTTACCAACACCCCAACAACATTTATGAGTCTTATGAATAGTTTGTTTCATCCTTATCTAGATAAGTTTGTCCTAATTTTTATTGATGACATCCTTATATACTCAAAGAATTTAGAGGAACAGAAAAAGAATTTGCAAATATTTTTGCAAACATTACGGGAACACCATGTGTACATTAAATACAATAAGTGTGAGTTTTATAAGGATCAGCTGCAATATTTATGACATTTAATTTATGTGGAATGGATAGTTTTTTATCTAGAGAAAATTAAAACTAATATGGAATGGCTTGTTCCTGCTAATGTGCTTAAATACGACCTTTCATGGGTTTAGCAGGAAGCTATTTTTTTTTTTTTTGCTAATGCAAGAGTCATGCCTTCTATTCAAAATATTCAAAGGGTAAAATTACATAAAATACAACCAACCACAGGCTAAACCTTTTATCCCAAGGTGAAAGCCTCACTAACAATGTCCTAAAGACCCAAACAACAGACTCGTAGTGACTCAAATCTTAAAATAAACATTTCGTGAAAGGTCAAAAAACTCGGACCCACCAACATGCACAAAAAATAGACCCGGACCCACCAACCTACACACTTTTCCTTGACTGTCGATTCTCCTCACCTAATCCAACGGCGGAGGATAATATTGCATGAACTAAACGCATGGAGAATTACCGCGCGATAAACGACCTGGACCCACCTACATGCATGCTTATTCTTGACTGTGGATTCTGCTCACTTGATCCTACAGCTAAGGATCATATCACAAGAGCCAAAAGCACCGAGAATTACCATGTGATGAGGGCGCTATTCTCTCCCCACCCTTGTCCACGTGCTGTGTGGTGAGTGGAATCGCTCCCAACTCCGAAATACTGCTTCCAACTTGAAGGGCATGCGAAAAACCAGAAACCACCCCAAGGGCGGTATTGACACCACAGGAAGTAATGCAAGGGTTTTGAGTCTGCCGAGAAGCCTGTACTCCGGCCCTTGGCACCATCCCACCTCCTCGGGCGCATGAACCAAAGGAAGATGAAAATCGATCCGTCTAGTCGTCCATCCAAGAAACACCGTCTACCGAGCAACTTCCACCTGAGACTTTTGGGCTTATGCTTACTTGGGTTGAGGAGGCAGACAGAGACCTACATCCCAGATATGACCTCACTTCTGAAATAACACTTCATAATGAATCCAAATCAACTAGACCCTGCATCTGTGGCTCTTTTTCGAAACATAATTCTGTCCTCATCCGCCTGATCGAGACAATGCTCCCTTAATCTATTCTGAGGCATCTCTTACCAAATCAATTTGACCCTGCTTTTGGTGCAGAGCACCCCTTGATCGGCTAGAATGTCTACCAATTTATTTGTTGTCCTTCTCACATGAGTAAAACTCACAGTATGTAAGCACATGAGGTGAAACTGAATCCTTTAAAATACCTGAAGCAGCCTCCAGTGTCTTGAGACTTTTTTCGGCCCTGTGCCACAACAAATTCTCTTGACCGAGTTAATGATTAACTCAAAATAAACTTCAATTATTATATTATAGAGATTATCCTGATTCAGGAATTCTAAACATTTCTCAAGTGCCATTAATTCTGCCATATTGTTTGTAGCTCTTCCCAAATGGAAATTGAAATAAAAAGGATACAGCCATTTTCATCCCTTCACACCCCTCCAAAACCAACAATACCCGGGTTGCCTTTTGAGGCCCCATCAATGTTGAATTTCAAGAAACCCTGAGGGGGAGGAGGCCAGTAATTTGGCTTATTGTCTAGTTTCATTACCTTCTTATCCATGCCCTATGGTATAAGCCCCTGCATACCCAACTGAAGAAGTATCTACATTTCATCTTCCGAAGGTGGATTCTTTGGGGAAGTTCGCACTAAAGTAACTAACGTCTCCTTAAGCTATCTTAAGATTTGCTCAATAATGCGTTGGGAGGAACTTTCTTCATTTTTGAAGATTCTGTTGTTCCGCTCTTTCCAGACATTCCATATTATGAAGCTTGGAGTTAAAGCCCAAACTGAGTGAAGAAATTCATAATCAGAGAAGTTGCATCTCCAGTTATTTAGGGTATTGATACTGCTTCCTTTGTCCCTGTCTATCTGTTGGAAAATTGTGGCAAAATTATCCCACAACCTGGAGGTGAAAATGCAATTATTGAGAAGGTGCTCCATTGTTTCCTCTTGGGCTTCACAAAGTTGGCATCTAGAAAGTCCCAGAACACCCCTCTTCTGAATGTTTTCCCGAGTCAGAATTTTCTTATGATGTACTAGCCACATGAAGAGTTTGTTTTTCATCCATCCTTGATGCCTCCATAGGTTCTGCCAAACCTTGTCCGGTACATTGGAGTCCAACTCAAGGATTATGCGCTTTGCCTCCTTAAGATTGAAGGTACCTTCATTATTGTTGCCCCATCTGAGTTAGTCATGCCCCGTTGAAACTAGAATTTTCCTTTGGTCCAACATTGTCAAAAGTGCATTAGCTTTTGCTTTCAAGCGGCTATCATCCCTATAGTCTATACTCTTCCAGGTTCTCCATTTTCCTTCACTATTGGTTTGATCCCAAAAATATTTTACCCTAAGTAACTCTTTGGTATTAGTTTCTTTCTTGAGGTCCAAAACGTCCTCCCTTAACAGTGTAGGTTCTTGTTTCCATTTATCCTCCCAAAACAAAGCAAGATCTCCCTCTCTGATTTCCCAGAAGCTATTTTTTTGCACTAAGCCTCTATTCTCCCATGCCTTATTCCAGATGTAGGGGCCTTTTATGATGCCAGTCATCCTTATGTGATCATTATCTTACCAGGTGTTGGTGTATTTTTCTTTCCAAATACTAGCCCACTGAGCCATTGGATCTTTTACCCAACGCCACCATAATTTGCCTCTAAAACTTTGCTTAGTACTTCTGAATCATCCAATCCAAGACCCCCATGGTTTTTAGGTTGCAAATCTTATTCCAAGCTACCAAGGCCCATTTCTTTCTCTCCTCCCCCTTACCCCAAAGAGAGTCTCTTTGAATGGTTCTAAATTGTTGCAAAACTCCTTTTGGAGCTGGAAGGGCTGAAAGCATGAAGACGGGGATTAATTGAAGTACAACTTTTGTAAGCACCAACCGGCCTACCAAGTTTAAATATCTAATAGTCCATTTCCTAATTTTATCCTGCATCTTATTAATCATTGGCTCCCAAATGCTCTTGTGCAAAGGTTTATCAATTAGAGGAGCTCCCAAGTATTTGGAAGGAATGACATCCCTTTGAAAGCCCAGAATTTTGGAGATATTTCTCTGAATAGCAATATTAGTATTAAAGAAAAGATTTTAGAGTTGGAGAGATTTACCTCCATACCTGTAGCCATGGCAAAGTGACATAGGATTTGTTTATAAGCTAGTGCTTCTTTGACCATGGGGATTCCTTGTAGCATAGTGTCATCAACAAATTGTTGATGGGTCAAAGCCTGTCCAGTCTCAGAAAGTTGGAGACCCTTGATGTTACCAACTTCTTTCGCATGCTTGATAGACCGACCAAGTCCTTCCATCATGAGGATAAAGAGAAAGGGAGAGAGCGGATCTCCCTGCCTGAGGCCTCTTGAAGGAGTAAAAGCCTTGGAAGGAGAACCATTAACTAGAATTTAAAAGCTAGAAGAAGTTACCAGGGCCATAACCCATATTACCCAGTTATGATCAAATCCAAAGGCTAGAAGGACCTTCCTAATATAGGTCCAATTGCATAATCATTCCCGCCTTCCTATTGCATAACAATGAATGCACCACCTCATGCGCTTAAATGATGTTACTGAGAATTTGTCTACCCTCCACATAACCTAATTGCTCCATGGAAACTAGAGTAGGAAGAAGGAATTTGAGTCTATTGGCAACAACTTTGGATATTATCTTGTACACCACATTGCACAAAGCTATGGGTTTAAACTTGTCTGGAGTCTGAGCACTGTCCTATTTGGGGATCAAGGAGATGAAGGAAGTATTGAGCACCTTCAAAACGGTTCTATTCATCCTAGAATCCTCCACTACATTCAAAATATCTTGTTTAACAATGTTCCAGCAAGCTTTACAGAAATCCACATTGAAACCACCAGGGCTTGGTGCTTTACCATTCTATATTTCTTTGATGACCTCACTAACCTCCTCTTCAGTCACTGGCCTATTAAGATTGAAATTATCCTCTCTTGTTACTAGCCTAGGTATATGCCTAGTTAAGTCCCTGATAAAATGAGCTCTGTCTAAAATGGTCTCCTCTGCTATACCTTGAAAGTGTTGAACTAACACAGTTTATATATCTTCATGGGAATTGAGTAGATGACCTCCCTCATCCTTGATCGAAGAGATCCTATTATGAGATCTTTTCACCATGGTGGATCTGTGGAAAAATCTAGTGTTTCACTCCCCTTCTTTTAGCCATTGAACTCTAGATTTTTGTCTCCAAAGTATTTCCTCTTGTTTATATAATTTCTCCCAGCCTTGATGATGTTTGGTGACTTGAACATTTCTGACTCTATCAAAGCCATCAGTGATAAGGGCTTGATTGATTTCCTGCATTTTGTCTTCAACAACTTTTTTTTGTTTCAAAAATATTGCCAAATTCATTCTTGTTCCAATCTTTGAGTCTGAGCCTCATGTGTTTTAGTCTTTTGTGTAGCAGAAACATTCTTGTGCCCTAAATATGAAGATATTCTATCCACCATTTTGCAATGTTGCTGATAAAATCTGGGTGGGTGAGCCAGATATTCTCAAATCTAAAAGGTTTGTTCTTGGGGGTACCAATGCCCTGAACCTCAAGTTGTACAGGCCAACGGTCTGAGCCTCCAAAGGGGAGAATTCTCACTATCATTATTGGTGAAAATAAGGTCCTTTGAGGTTATGAATCTGTCTAACTTTGAGGCTACTTGAGACTCTCCTCCTCTCTTATTGTTCCATGGAAAGAGGCCATTACTCATATCAGTGTCAACTAGCTTCATATTGCCTATAAAAGTTTGAAATGCTATAGAGTCTTTGCTTAAAGTTTTGGTTCCCCCTTTTTCTCCGATAGTGATTTGATCATGTTGAAGTCCCCACCCATGATCCATGGTACTCCTACATGTCTATCTCTTATTTCCACAAGAGAATCGAGAAACCTGATTTTATCATCCAGTCTTTGGGGACCATAAACATTTGTGACTAGATAAGTCTCCCTATCTCCCACAGGCTGAATAACCACTGATAAATAATTTCTAGATGCCTCAGCATCTATTATGCCATTCTTTTGGGGGTTCCAAAGAGTGAGTATGCCTCTTGATGTATTATCTGCTTTGACTTCTAGAAATTCAAATTTATTGAGCCATTTGTTGTGAATTTCTTTTATATTTGAATGGAACATTTAGTTTCCTGGATAAAGATCATATCTGGAGCTTCTTGTTTCATTCTATTGCTAAATATCCTCTGATTTCTTTTACTACCTATACCTCTGATATTCCAAGTTGTGAACTTCATTATGAAAGATTTGTAAAGGAGTAGCTGGGTAGGCCTTTCATCTTACCTGAATCTCTCATGAGCTTTCCACATTCCGTCAATAAGTCATTCTTATTTTTTCTTACTCTTTTCTTTCCTGAGTTTCTAGGAGCTAATCCTGGTGTGGTTTTCATAGTTTTCACACCTTCGTTTCCCTGACTTTCATTGTTTCTTTTCCTTTCCATCCATTTAGCTCTGAGTTTTCCATAAGAACAACTACTCTGTTGAACTCTTCTTGAGGTAGTGAGTCTACTCCTCCCATGGTCCCCTATTTTAAGAACCCTTCTAGATCTAGGTGTTCTCTATCAAGAATATCTTGCAGTTCATGATCCTCCATTTCCATCTCACTCTGTGTTATTTCCTGGTCCATTTCTAGTTCTCCATCACTCAGCGTAGTCTCTTTTTGTTTATTAATATCCTGTGTTTGTTCACTATTTTCTTCTTCCTCCTTCTCCCCTGGCTTACCTTCCATTACTTGATCTACCTTTGTTATCTCTTCCTCTTCTTCGAGTACTTGGAACCTGTTCAGACTGGCTTGTTGCCCTTCTGTTTGATGTTGCTTTGACCCCCTTTTGCCCCCTTTTCCTCTATATCCCACTTTGTGAAAGTTTTCAGTGTCCTCCACTATGGTAGCATTACTTTTTTTCTCTATTTTACTGAGCGAGCAGTCTCTAAATAGGTGCCCATGCTCATGGCACCTGCGACATCTAAAATGAATATGTTCATAATCTACTATTTGCACCCATTCTTCATCAAAAACTTCCAAGATGACCTCATCCGGTAGAGCTCCGGAGAGATCCATCTCCACACATATTCGTGCAAAGGAAGTATATTTTCCCCTTCTGGTGGCCTCAGATGCTTTGACAAAACGCCCTAATCTGTTTCCTATGGTAGATAACGATTCAGTTTGCTAGTAATCAAGAGGTAGGGAGTAGAGTCTTACCCAGACTAGGACCGAAGTGAAAGTCTCTTGCTCCGGGACAAAATTCATCATCCACAGCTACATGTAGAGGCCTGCAGCTGCATAGAAGTAGGGCCCTCCTTCAAACACCCTGTCTTTGTCCTCAATATTTGTAAAGACCACAGTGAAGAAACCCTTTGACCCAAGATGTAGGTCTATGTCTCCTTTTGGTTTCCAGTGGTATTTAATCCATGCTTGTAGTGCCTTTTTAGTGGGCCATAATCCCATGAATTTACAAATGGCATAGCTCTGCATGTGGTCCCTGTGTGTCTGTAGAGCAAGATCATTTAAAAATACTCTGGGTGTAACCTCAGCCTTGGATTTACATGGCACCTTTTGTGCTTTGTTTTCTGCTCCCTGTTTCTTGTCTTCTTCCTCATTTTCTTTTGTTCTATTGTCCTCCCTTGTTTTGGTTAAATCCTATTCCTCTTCCATGTTCCTTTTCCCTTCTCTTGAAGGACATCTAGTAGTTTCTATTAGTTTCTTACCTCGACTGGCCACGGACTATCTATAGAAGGGAGTGGAGCTCCCCCCTTTGCGCCCCTCCATGGAGTTCAACACTTGCAATAGCTCGAAACCCTAGCTCTTCGTCCTCAAACCTTGATTCGGTCAACCAGCAGGAAACTATCATCATTTTATTGAAGGATTTTCCAAAATAGCTTATCCTATCATCTCTTTGCAGAAAAAAGGAAATTTTTGTAAGTGGACCGTTGACTGCCGGTGTAGTTTTGAGTTATTAAATCATTTATTGACCACAATTCCAGTGTTAAAAATTGCAAACCCTCAGAAGGAATTTGGTCTGCACTAACGCATGTCAAGTAGGAGTGGGAGGAGTACTGATGCAAGAAGGTAAGGTAATTGCATATGAATCAAGGAAAATAAAAGAGCATGAGCATATTTATTTTTGCTTACGATTTAGAGTTAACTACGGTAGTACATGCTTTAAAAGTATGGAGGCTCTATCTTCTAGGAAAAAAGTTTGTGTTAATGACTGCTCATAGTAGCATAACCAATTTCTTTAAACAACCTTGTCTTAATGCATAATAAGTCAGGTGGAAATATTTTCTAAGTGAATTTAATTTTGACATTAAGCATCTAAAAGGGAAACAAAAATGTGTAGGTGATGCACTAATTAGAAAATCGCATCACATATACAAAATTTCATATAGGCAAGTTAAATTTATTTTTTAATATCTATTTAAAGAGGTTGCGAATAAGGATCGAGAATATCTTTTTTTTATGGCAACAAATCAAACAAGTAAAAAATTTTGAACAACAAACTCATTATGGCATAAACAAATACAATTTATTGACTTTTGAGGGAAGGATATACATTCTTAATCAGATAATTGTAAGACAGTTAATATTGGATGAATTTCATAAGAGACCCTATGCTTCCCATCCCATATATCAAAAGTTATTATCTGATATAAAGAAAATTTATTTATGGCTCAGAATGCAAAGAGATATCACTGAGTGTATGGCCAAACGTCTGGAGTGTCAGTGAGTCAAGGCTGAACATCAACATCCAGTTGGGTTGCTTCGCCCACTACCCATTCCATAATGGAAATGGCAAGTAATTACTCTAGATTTTATAACAAGTTTGCCTAAAACTAAGAGACAGATTGATTCAACCATGGTTGTAGTGGATAAATTGAGTAAAATAACCCATTTTATTCCTATTTAATCTACATACAAGACTGTGAAAATTGCATATATGTTTATGAAGGAAAGATTTAGACTACACGAAATTCCAAAGGTTATGTTCTATGATAGAGATATGGAATTCACATCAGCATTTTGGAAAACTCTCTTTAGAGGATTAGGTACTCAGGTTCAATTTCACACTACATATCACCTGTAGATCGACGGACAAATGAAGTGAGTAAACAAATTGCTAGAAGACATGTTGCAAATGTATGTCATGCAAAAACCAAGAAAATGGGACGAGTATCTCCACTTAGTGGAATTCACATACAATAACAATTATCACGAATCACTAAAAGTGATCCCTTTTGAAGTTTTATATGGAAGGATATGCAAATCATCCATTAATTGGAACAACCCGAAAGATAAGATAATGTTGGGACTTGACATGTTAGCAGAGATGGAGTTCACTGTAAAGAGGTTCTGACATAATTTGAAAGCCGCTCAAGACCAGGAAGAAGGCATATGTAGATAAGAAAAGGACTTTTAAATAATTTCAAGTAGGGTATCACATGTATGTTTGATTGAAACCCAAGGAAAGCACCTTGCAATGAAAGAGATGTGCAAAATTAGCCCCTCAATATTGTGGACCTTCTAAATTCTATAAATGATTAGATCTATTGCACACGAGATAGTGTTACCCAACTAGATGTGATTCCATAATGTGTTTCACATGTCTTTATTAACAAAATATGTATATGACTCTAGACATATAATTAACTCACAATATGTGGAGGTAAAAGTTTTAATAAATAATATTTCCTTGATAGTTGATTATGTTTATTAAATACTCATAAGTAATGACATTTTGTGATGTAGAACATGTAGAATTGGACGACAATTTCTTAGTAAAGCCTCTATGTATTCTCAGTCGGAGAGAAACAATGATATGGAGACAAGCTATCACCCAGGTTAAAGTGCAGTGGAGGCACTTTAACCTGGAAGAGGCCACTTGGGAGGATAAAAACATGATATGGGAATCATACCCTAACTTGTTCCAAGGGCACGAGTAAACACTGAGGATGGTGTTTCGCTCAAGGGAAGGGGGGGAGGAGATGTAACACCCATGGTCATGTAAATAATTTTCATTTACCTTTTTACTGTGTAAGACTTGGTAATTTGGTTTGGTAGAGGTTGATAAAATAACTTGAAGATAAAAGTGTAGTGGTTATTATTTTACTTTCTTTAAAATAAAGTTATGCTTAGTCAAAGAAATGACAAGAAAGACTTCAAAAGAAACTCTTGAATTTCCAGGTAGTTAGAGAGTTACTTCCTTTCTTGGAGAGCTTAAAGGAAAATATCTCACTTAGGAGAGGCCACAAGTGGGTGAAGAGAGGAAACAAGAGTAAATGAGAAGAAATATTGTGATAGGACGCTTTCAAAGAAAGGAGTTTCACTGCTGGAGGGTCTTCTTGAGCTAGTCATAACCAGTGGAAACCCTTAAGAAGAATATTTTGGATTGAACTAGAGCTCTTGAGGTCCTAGAATGATCACTATATTTTACTGCATTGGAAACTAAGATGCTTGGGGGGAGACCTAGACATAATTTCCAATATCATAGGTCGAGTGGTTAAAGGAGTCTCTTCTTGGTCCTATTTCTCTCACAGAGCTAACTCAGACAAATAAGTGTTAATTTATATCAAATAAAACTTGGTATGATTATCAAATGTTTTGTTTACCGAAGAAATTGAAATTATGAAATGACTCTGATATAGTTCCTAAAATGTTTGTTTACAAAAGAATTTGGAACTCAGAAATGACTTTGGTATAGTTTTTAGATGTTTTATTTTCAGAGGAATTTGGAACTTTCAAGTGTTGAAGATAATTCTTTCATTCTTTGAATTTTCTTGTAAATGTAACAGATAAATTAAGTTGGAAACCACAAACACTATCATAGTAGGATGTCCTGTTTAATTTCCATATGTTATGTAAGACATTGTTCTTATAATTGTGTGTGTGGTGAATCTCGTGATGACAAGGAAAATGCTAGAACATTCATTATGTAATTTGAACACAGTATAATTTCTTAAACAGATGGTAGATTATTAAAAAAAAAATGGAGAAAGGAACTCTGCTACCGAATAAACTAATATCACAGTTTAAATATTATTTTTCAAAAACTAGTCGTTTAATATAGCGGTTACATATTAATATTTCAATAAATTAATAAACTATATCATTATTTAAATATTATTTTCAAGTAGTAATAATTGGTTTTAATAAATTAATTTAAATATTATTTTTCAAAAACTAGTCGTTTAATATAGTTGTTACCTATTAATATTTTTAATAAATTAATGAAAGAATATCATTATTTAAATATTTTTTCAAAAACTAGCCATTTAATATAGCCGTTACATATTAATATTTTATAAATTAAATAGACATAAAATATTATCAATCTATTTTAAATTAATTTAAATATTTTTTCAAAACTAGTCGTTTAATATGGTCGTTAACTTTACTTATTTTTAATAAATTAATAGAATATATCATTATTTAAATATTTTTTTTAAAAACTAGCCGTTTAATATAGCCGTTTACTTAATAATATTTGTTTTTAATATATTAGTAAATTAGTATTATAATTTAAACACTATTGTTCAAATATAGCCATTACTTGAAATTATGTCTCTACATTTCTCTCTATTTAAGTCTTTGCCATGGTCTGCCTCTTCATCTGGTCTTGATGATGAACCACACTTGTTGGTTCGAAACGCGTCGGCCAAAAAATTCTCTCATGTGATTTCTACTGAAAGACTTTGTTTAATTCAATATGGATCACCTAAACAACCCCATATGCCTGCCTGGCCAAATCCAAACCTGAATAACAGACAGGCACAATAAGTATATAGTGGGGAAATCAACTTGAGATCTGGGAGAGTACTCTTGGACAACCAACCTCTACCTCCACCTATGGAGGTTGAGGAAGAAAGAGAGGAAAGAGTGCTTAAAGTAAATCCACCACCCTTTCCTGAGAGATTAACCCAACCACTCCAGCCTACCCTAGAAGAGACTGAACTTCTGGGAGAATTGAAAAACCTATGTGTTAAAATTCCACTTCTCCAAGCTATTTAAGATGTACCTATTTAAAACAAGTTGATTAAGGAGAAGTGCTTCAATCATCCAAGGAGGCAAAGAAGATATGACCCTACCATTAATGTCATTGGACAATTGTCCAACTTAATGCTAGGGCAAGTAATTTGTCCAAAGTATTTGGACCCTGGAAGCCCTGTAGAAGATGTGCACATCAATGGCATCATCGTCCCACACACTTTGATCGATATTGGGGCTATCATTAATGTGATGAACAAGGACACCATGCTCAAGCTCAACCTCCAAGGTTCATTGAGAAAGACCACAATAGTTCTGCAACTTGTAGACTGTTATAGCTCCAAATCTCACTATTATGGTTTGTGAGGCTGCACTCATGGCCTAGGGCAACCCCTCCTTCCAGACCTGGTCCCAAATTTAAAAAACAATGTTTTATTCCTTGTACGCGACATTGCCCTGAGTTAAACGCATGTATACGCGGGTAGGCATATACCCAACCCGTGTATATGTATTAAAACACTTAAAAAAAAATAAAATTCCTTATTTTCGGGCAGAGATCGCGGGTTTTACCTGCTGATCACCTGTTAGTGCCCGTGGCCCAACTGTTCCCAACCAACTCCTAACTAAAAAACTACTTTGGGAGTGGTATAAAAAGACCTCAAAGGGAAGGCCTAAGGGAGGAGAAAAGAGAGAGAAAGGTTATTATACTGAAAATTTTCCCTTGACTAGGTCTGAAGACCCTTGTGCCTTCTGCACTTCCCCCATTTGTACAGGAAACCCTTGTTTTCTTGTGTGTTGATGTTCATCTATTAGTTATGGCATCATGGAGTGAGTCTTGGAAGGAGATATGCTAAAGGCTTGAGGCTGGATGGATCTGGAAGGAAGCTTTGTTTGGAGCCTGCGAAAGGTTACTCAGGTGATATTACTCCTTTTATACATTCTATTTGTCTATAATAAAGAAACACGTCTTGGTTCCTGATATGCTTCTTCTTTATGTTTATGATGCTCATGCTTGAATTTCATATGTGAATGGTTGTTTAAAGTTCATAACTAACTTCCTTCTTTTATAACATAAAGATGATCTCTTTATAAGTCTTTGTCCATATACTGTTGTATTCTTTGGAATTGGTTGTTTTACAGGACAAAGGAGCGAAAGGGACTTGAAGAAGGGTTTGGACCCTTGAGGAACTTCTTGAACGTAGGACCTGAGGTACGCCCTTCTTACTTTAGAATTTACTTTTAATAGCATAATGGCTGTGTGAATGTGTGTTTCTCTATTTAGACAACTTTCAGTCTGCTAGGGTTTCCACGAAAAAGCCCTAGGGGAGCAATTCCCTCAACAGAATTGGCAACTCCACTGGGGACAACACTCTTGTTGTTCCTAGTTTGGGTGTTTTTCAAGCCAATCAGGGCTCAGTTGCTTGTTGGTTTTCTATTACTGTCTGGTCTGCTCTTGAACTCTAAGTTTTGCCAGTTTCTTCAGTTTGTTTTTATTTTTCTTGAAATCTTTCATATGCATTATTTTTCTTAGTTACAGAAGCATACGTATGCTTGTTTCCTAAAGTAAACTCGTGTATACGCAGGTTTCCTCAGGCACAGTCGCGTATACATGCAATCTACACATAAGTACAGTCGTGTATATATTGCAATTTTCAAGATTTGTAAATTTTTGTGTCTCTGAAGGTTTGTCTGGTGGTTTGATTCAATTTGAAACAGTCAATTTTGTCAGTATCAGTTGTTTGTTTTATAGCAAGCGTCTTACTCTGATTTCTCTCTGATTGTAAGGAGTATTGGTCTTGTTTTGTGTTTGCAAGCGTCATCATTTTTTGCTAAAAGCATGCAACGTTTCTTGTTGAAATCTTGGCTGCTCTGATTTATCAGGGCAGAAAGATTGTTATCAATCTTTGTGTTGAATTTGGTTTTTGGTGACTTTTTGTTTGCTTGACAAAACCGCTTTTTGGTGACCATCTACTTCTTTGTTTCATGAAAGTTGTCAATTGATACTTCCTTGAAATTTTCTTTTTGATCTTTTTTGGTCTTTGTTACCAAATCTTTCGTTGTTGCTTTCGATTGTTAAAGAGCATCTTTAAACACATTTGTTTTTGTTGAGTTTTCATCCACTGTATGGTGTCAGCTTGCAAAAGTGGTTGTTGCTTGTTTCAATCGCAAAGTTTCAGTTTTGTTGAGAGCATTTTTGGAAAGACTTTTTGTTGCTACTTTGAAGAGAACTTTTTGAAAAGTTTTGTTTTTCTTTCTTGAACTTGCTTTTCATTTGGTTTCCTTTTGGTGAATGAAAGTGCTTTATGTTTGTATTGAGTTTTGTTTTTAGTGTTTAGACGAAATGAATGGTAGCATCTCATATTCCATCTAAACATTCTAAGTGGCAAAAGAAAATTTGATAAGCAAAGCAACTTTCATTTCTTGTTTTTAGAGTTGTTTTGAATCTTGCATCAAGCATATAGTTGTTTCATTAGGATAGATTTGCATCTCTTTAGGCATACATAGTTTTGTTAACTTTTTAGTGTCAAGTGTGAATTAACAAAAAGAAAAGAAAAGTTTGTTTTATTAGAATTTTCCTTTCGAACCCTATAGAAATTACTCTTCATCGAAAAACAATGACAAGTGCACATGCATATAGTTAGGTTTTATTAATTTCTTTTGCGTCGAAAAACACCACTAGTTTCACTTCCATCATCCCCTGACTTAAAGAATAGCCCATTTTAAAATCAAGCGCTAACTAAAATTCACTAGAACTTTTTTATTTTAAGTTAAATACACCAATAAGTTTTAGGATTTTAGGGCCTTGGATTACGCGAGTGGAGAGTTAACTCTCCAGGACCATTTAAATGTCAAACATAGGAGTCTGAATAACGAGAGAAAATATAATAGCGTTAGGAAGACCAAGAAAGCTCTGGATCTGGGAGTTAATCACGAGGGTCTGTGAAGGCAGGGAAGAGAGATACCCCCTCTCCTACCTGTCTGAACTTACCTCACGACTGTTCCGCCTAGCTTCTGCGTCGATTTGGTATCCATAGTTGCTACTACTAGGGAACTACATAGGTGGCTGCGGAGGGGAATCCCGTGGCACTTGAGGTCGACGTTGTATCACTCTCGACAGTACTACTGGAGGGCACCCTTGCGAAGCTTGGGGGCTTGCACCGGTGCAGGCTGTTGTTAGGAGGTCAACGTAACTTCCTCTGTTACCTTCGCTGATAGGCTGGGCCCTCATTCATCCCAGACTATCTTCGGAAGGCCCCTTATTTCACTTTCTCGTATTTTGGTGTCCGGTCCTAATCACCCGGAGCAGAAATACTTGGAAGTTGTTTGACTGGTTGTATCTTTAGGGACTTTATAGTGGGTGCTCTGTGCTCTTAGTCGGCCTATCTTTCAATTTTTTGAGTCTTTAGTTAGATTTTAAACAAGAAATTCAAAGTGGCTGACCGATCTCCTAGACGGTCTTGAAGACTTCGCGGTCTTTCACTAGCGAGTTTAGAGCCTTCTCCGAGAAGGCACAGAGGTAATAATACCGGTGGGTTTCGTCCCACGGCAATTGACGCATCGGGGATTGATTCTCATCTCGGGGTCATTAGTATTCAAGAAAGGCTTGGTACTTCCGCGAAACAAGAGAGGAACACTCCTGTTCTTTCTCAAGTTCGCTTACAAGCAGAGGATAATATAGAGGTAGAAGAACTTTTAGAGTCGTTAGCGGCTCCGAATTCTCCCCTACCATCTAGTCATCCACACATATTACAATACGTTGGGACTCCGATGCATAGACTGTCAAGTCCAGGTTACGCTACGTGCTTACCTTCGATGACCACTACTGGAAGCATGGCTTCTACAAGTGCTACGACTGTTTAGACTCCCATATCTATACAAGGGGGAGGAACTATTTCCATCCCCTTCGTCTCTTTCTTCGGATCTTATGCTAGCACGTCTTTTGTTGGGTCTACCTCCATTCCGTCCACAAGTGGAAATTCCCAAACCAATGCTTTTGGTTCTGGATTCTTCCCATTTGGCGCCCATTCACAGGGCATTCCTTCAGCTCCGTTCGAGGCTGCCATGTCCATGATGAGTGGATCGGCTTCGTTCCAAGGTTTTCCGTTCGGAGGTGGTCATATACCACATTCCAACCCAACGATAGGATCCATGACTTTTTCTTCTGTAGGACAAGGAAGCAATCCTTTCCAAGGTTGGAATAACCCTGGGCTTAGTAGTGCTGGAATTGGGAATCCATTTTTCGGCCAATATGGGAATAGGTAGTATACCACGGTTAGTTCATTCCAAAGTATTCCTCCCCTAGCTTCAGCTTGGAATCCATATCAGGGGTTATCAACTCCTTATAATCCTTTAGGAGGAAACTTTGCTGGGTATGGTGGATATACGGCCAGAGTTGGTCAAACTCCGAGTTTTGCTGGGTCACAAGGCTTGCCTTTTGGTTCAGTGAGTTCTACTAGTTACTTCGGGCAACCTGGTGCCTTCCAAAATCTAGGCCAATATTTTCAGAGCTTTGGGAGTTCCACCCAGTCGGGGTGGAATCCCCAAGCTCCTCCTAGACTTTCGTTTCTGGCAACATTGAACTTGCCAGATCTCACTAAGTTAACTAGCAACCCAATCAAGTACAATCCGACCTGGCCTCCAGTCCCAACTAAACTCCCTTTGGACATTCCAAAATTTTAAGGGAAGAGTGGTGAGGACCCGGGTGACCATGTAACCACGTTCCACTTGTGGTGCTCATCGAACTCCATGATTGATGATTCGGTTAGGTTGATATTATTTCAACACAACTTGACTGGTAACGCAGCCAAATGGTATATAGAGTTGGCTGGGGGCAGCTTTACATCATTCACCGACTTAGCCAATATTTTCTTAAACCATTTTCAGTTGCCTGTCCGGTATGATGTCGGAACCGAACTACTGGCCACTTTTCGTCAGGATAGAGCAACTCACATTTCTGATCATATTCAGGAATGGAGATGGAGAAAGAGGCTCATTAAAGCCGATATCCCTCTGGAGTACCATCTCGAGTGGTTTTTGAAGTCTTTGATACCTGGGATCTCGAAGGATGTCTCCATGTCTGGGGTCTATTCTGAGGAGCAAGCCATTTTTAGGGCCCAGCAATTAGAATTGATCTACTCTCAGTCTCGGATCCTACAAAAATACTTGCCAGATGCTCCTGGGTCTAAGGTTGACGTAGCTAAGCCGAAGCCAGGTCCCCACGTGGATGGTATTGTTGGGTCAGTAGACACGAATACGGTGAACTTGTTGAATCAATTACAGTAGTTGTCTTTACAAACTGCTTCTAATAACCAAGTCACATCGTCTAACCCTACGGCTTCCCAAACCTCTTCGATTAACGTCGTCCAATCTAATAACCCCAAAGGAAATCAAAATTCCAATGGGAAAAAGAAAGGATGAGGTAAGAAAAAGAACCAGGAAGGGAAGCCTGATGCAAATAAATCCGGCAACAATGTTGGTGGTGGTAGAAACGAGTCGAAAATGAAAGTCAAGTTTCCATGCAAGTTGTGTAGTGGAGACCATTTAACTCATATTTGACCCAATATTGAAGAAGCTCAACGCTTGTTAGGGTAGCAAGGGACTTCTAGATCCCAAGCTATGTTAACCAACCCTTTTCCCCAAGGGCAGCAACTTCTTGCTGGCGCAAGTTCAAACCCTGGAACCTCCGCAGGGGGCAACCAGGAAGGGGAAAAATCATCGAATGTTTTCATGATGGGTTCTAACGTCCATGTGGCTACTCGGTTACATGATTATGGTGAAGCAGAAACTTCCAAGGACAAGGCTGTTCCCGGAAGTACTGACCTTCATATCGAGTGACCCCCTGTTGAGACTATACCACGAATACCGAAAGGTTCCGCTAAACACGCGACTATTAATCCTAATGCTAGGGCCGCCCAGAATTACTCCATTGTGGAGGATCTGGCCCAGCGTCCGTGCACCATGTCCGCTTTAGAGGTTCTCCAGTTGTGTCTAGCTCAGAGAAGTGCTTTACTTTCCGCGATTGGAGCAGTTGATCCAACTAATTCTTTAGTGCTCACTTTCGACATGTTAAATTTCAAAAAGCGACTCCCTCATCACATGGTTTTTCAAATAAAGTCTACATACCGGAAAATTAACATTTTTCGTACCGTTATTGATGAAGGGGCTTCCACGTGTGTCATGTCGATGTCATGTTGGAAGGCTATTGGATCGCCTTCGGTTGTTCCTTCACCTACCGTCTTGACTGCATTCGATGGCCATTCTCATAAGCCGCATGGGATTATCCCGGCATTTCCTATATGTGTTGGGGGGGAGGTCATTAATATTGAAGTAGAAGTCGTAGATGCTAACATAGATTGTAATCTCCTCCTAGGAAGGAACTGGGTATACGAAATGGACGTCGTTGTTTCGACTCTGTTTCGTGTCATTTTCTTTCCTCATGAGGGGAAAATCGTAAAGGTTGATCAATTGGATTATTGTCTAGTTGATCCCCAAGCAAGCTCTGACTCTACTGTTCCTTTAGTGGATAACCCTCGTCCACCTACTGAGAATATAGGAGTAGGGATGTATTCCTCATTGATGGGTACTTTTGAGTTTCCCTCTCCTATCGCTAAAATCAATACCATTTCGTCATCTAAGGAGTCTTCTCAAGAAGAGTTCTTTCAAACTTGTTATTTTTCAGACCCTTGGACCTTGCCTTCACCTACGACCACATTAGTTGAAGGACAAGGGAATGGAATGGAATTTCCTATATCTACAGCTGAGCTTAGATATCAGTCTATCGTCAACTCTGCAGATGACCATTCTACTCCTTTTTCTGAAGAGGAGTTAGATGGCGATGTGGCCCCCGCTTGGAGCCTTGATTCTACCTCTGCTTTGGACTGCTTAGATTCAATTTTACCTTCGGAAAAAGCAATCCTCAAAGAAATGATGGGTATAGATCAACCTTGGGAAGATTTACACCATCGTTCATACTTTCTTCCTCCATTGCAGGAGGTAGAATCTAGACTCTCCGAGCTCTATTCTAGTGATGTTTGTACGGTGTCAAACTCTTTGGCTCTAGCACACGTTCGTGCAGAAGTCAATATGTCAGTGATTTCAAAAACAACACCTATAAACATCTCTAGGGACCCTAACACGATCAAGAATCTCTTCATCAGAATCGAGTGTTCCCCTGAAGAAATTCAAAATTACACCGACTTGTTCAAGGAATTTTGGGATGTATTTGCTTGGTGTTATGAAGAAATGTCTGGCATAGACCCATCTATAGTTCAACATGAGATCAAGACGTATGAAAATGCCAAACCAGTCCGTCAAAGGCTTCGACTGGTTAACCCTAGGAAAGCATCAGCTATCAAAGTAGAAGTGGAGAAGCTGCTAAAGGCGGGTTTTATATACCCTGTTCCTCTTACTGATTGGGTTTCTAATCCAGTCCCTGTGGATAAAAAGCAAGGAACAATCTAAGTATGCATTGATTTTAGGGATCTAAACAAGGCTTGTCCCAAAGATAATTACCCCACGCCATTCATTGATCAGATTATCGACGAGTGTGCGGGTAATGATATTTTCTCCTTCATGGATGGATTCTCTGGTTATAATAAAATTTCTATCCGTCCTGAAGATCAACATAAGACAGCCTTTATATGTCCCTGGGGTACCTTTGCATATAGAAAGATTCCTTTTGGTCTTAAAAATGTTGGAGCTACCTTTTAGCAGGCCATGTCATATGCTTTCCACGACATCAAGCATGTCATCAAAGCATACTTAGATGATCTCGTTGCTCATTCTCGAAAGAGAATTGATCACCCTAGCCACCTTCGAATGGTTTTCGAGCGATGTCATTTTTATAAAATCCGGTTGAATCCCAACAAGTGCGTTTTTGTGGTTACGTCCGGTCGGTTGTTAGGGTTCATTGTGTCAAATGAAGGGATTCGGGTTGATCCCTTCAAGGTTGAGGCAATAGTTCGGTTGCCTCCCCTGTCCTCAATTCGTCAACTTCAGAGTCTTCAAGGGAAGGTTAATTTCTTAAGGCGATTTATAGCAAACTATGCCGAGATTACTAAAGGGTTCATGCGGTTGTTACGGAAAGGAGTTCCATTTGTATGGGATGAATTTGCACAACGATCGTTCGATGCTTTGAAAAAAGCATTAGTCTCTACCCTGCTTTTGAGTCCACTGGATTATGGCAGAGACTTCCTTTTATATCTCGCTGCAGCAGAATCAACCATTGGTATGGTTCTAATTCAGGAGGACGATGCTCTCATTGAGCATGTGATATATTATTTGATCCGAGGCTTAATAGGTCCTGAACTTCGCTATTCTCCGGTTGAGAAGTTGGCCTTGGCAGTTGTCCATGCTGTCCAGCGGCTCCGTCATTATATCTTGCTACACAAAACTTTTGTCTTAGCGGCGGTCAATCCATTTCAATTTGTCCTCAATAGGCGAGTGATTGGGGGAAAATATAATAGATGGATAGTCATCTTGCAAGAATTTGATCTCGAGTTCTTGTCAGCCAAGTCTAAGAAATCCATGGTTTTCGCTGAGCTAATTTCTGAGCTGCCTTCTAGAGAGGATATTGTTTATGAGGAAAGTCTTCCCGACGAACATTTATTCCTCATCTCTTCACTCAACCCTTGGTATGGAGATATCATTGTCTCTCTCCAAACTTCGAAGTTTCCCTTTACTTTCTCCAAGGATGAACGTCGTAAATTACGTCACCTGGCTAAAAATTATGTTATCATTGGTGATACCTTATACCATCGAGGGGTTGATTCAATCCTTTGGCGCTGTTTAACCTTGGAGGAAGCAGAGTCAGGGCTTAATGATTGCCACAGTGGAGCTTGTGGTGGTCATCTATCGGGGCTTGCTACAGCCCAGCGCATCTTATGTGTTGGCTATTTTTGGCCTTCACTTTTTAAATACTGTGTAGAAGCGGTCAAACGTTGTCACCCTTGTCAGATCTTTACTCGAAAGATGCGTGCTCATCCAACTCCTCTTTTTCCCGTTGTCACTGTCGGTCCTTTTACTAAGTGGGGTATTGATTTTACAACTTGTAATCTGCCTTCAGCGACGAATCACAAGTACATTATCATGGATGTAGACTACTTTACGAAGTGGGCCAAGGCCATGCCCACTTATAAAAATGATAGTGACATGGCAGCTTTGTTTCTTTTCAATCAAGTTATCTCAAGATTCGGTGTCCCAAGAGATATTGTCACTGATCATGGCAGTCACTTCCAGAATCAACTGATGTCTAAATTGGCTCTTAAATTAGGTATCTGGCAAGAGCATTCGTCTCCTAATTATCCTCAGGCCAATGGACAAGTCGAGGTAGTCAATAAAACTCTTAAGATGATACTCCAACAGACAATCAACAAAAATCAGTCCAATTGGCACGTTATGTTGTATTTGGCTCTTTGGGCATACCAGACCTCCGTAAAGACTGCTATTGGTTTTATGCCTTTTCAATTGGTTTATGGGATGGAATCTATCTTTCCGATCGAATGTGAAATTCCATCTCTTAAGTTAGTTGTAGAGCTCCTTCCAGAGACTTCGAGTCTTGAAGAGCGCCTCCTTCACTTGGAACATCTCGATGAGCAGCGTCGAGATGCCGCCACGATGAATGAGGCTCATAAGAAAAGGGTTAAAATGCAGTATGATAAATCTGTCCGTCCTCGAGTCTTTTCTGAAGGTGACCTTGTCTTGGTCTATGACCAAGATAAAGACACCTTGGGGGCAGGAAAGTTTAAGCCTATGTGGTACGATCCCTTCATTATTAAGGGAGTTTTAGAAAAAGGGTCGTATGAGTTAATCGATTTTGAGGGAAACAAGTTGGCGGAGCCCCAAAACGGGCTCTACCTAAAGAAGTACTTTGCTTAATTAGGAGTTAGGCAATGGCTTCTTTGTATATTATGTATATATATCATCGAGATTTTTGTGATGTCAACACCTTTTGGTCTGCAGTTGTAGGTGTTGATGGATGATTTGGTCTATTATGGGTTCGCCGATGGTGCTAGCCAGCACACTCGAAATCTCGCTTCCACAGCTTGGGTACTCTATTATCCAACTGGTCAATTGATGGTATCAAGAGGCGTATGCATTGGTCCTGCTTCAAATAATATGGCTGAGTATACTGCCGTTATTAATTTAGTATCCAAGGCAATCTCTCATGGGATCGACTCGTTGGTAGTTTATCTCGAATCTCAATTGATAGTGCCTCAATTAAATAACATTTATCGGGAAAGGGATCCATGTTTATATCACCAATATTTAAGGGTGAGGTTGTTGCAAAGATAATTTGTTTATATTAATTATTTGCACATTCCAAGATCTCATAATTGGTTAGCTGATTCTATCGCTAATCAAGCATTAGACTGGCATTATCAATCATTCATCATAATAAAATCAAGCATCAAAAAAGTCAAATGTATATAATATATAATATAATATATATATATATTTATATATCATCATAAAGCATCTCGAATGTACATATTTTGTCCAAAAATATACAAAATTGGGTCTCAAATGCCCATAATCATGTCTGGCATATGTAATGACCCGGCTCAGGATGAGTGGCTAAGTAGGTAACTATCGCATTGGCTACACGCCGAAAAGTGCGAACCCAGTCACGTGGCATGCCAACCACATGACGCTGCATATCCTCAAGAATGTCCTCTATAGCAGCCATCGGTACTCGACAGCTCAGTCTCGTCAGGTGTCGTTGGACGTTGTGTAGAGTCCATTCCGTCTCAACGGCTGCCTCTTCAGTGCCTCAGCCACGTCGTCTGTGCCGTGGGAGTCCATCTGGTCACACTAGCCCAACATCTAGATCATGATAATTATATTATTCATTTGAATCTCATCAAAAAATATTTTTCAAAATGCATCATTATATTTGAAAAATCCAAAAAAAAATCATAAAATCAAAAAATCCTTACCAATCTCACCCCATGCTGCGTTTGGCAGTAATGCTAGGTCAGGATCTCATCGGAAGTCTAGCCCAGCATAGGGGTAGTTGTCTACGGCGATGATCTGCTGATCCCACCAGGTGAAGAAGACATCGTCGAAAGTAGTCCTAGGAACCTCCCCACCCCCCAGACGTTTCATAAGATCAGCCCACCGGCCCATGCGTGGATCGCGTGGGGTGCTGATGGAAACTGCTACCCTGGGGCAGAGTGCAGGAATCCTCTCGAAGAAGAAAGTGCAAAAGATAGTCCTGTAGCCAAAGTTCTTGGTCTGACCCCTCTTAATAGAAGTGAGCTGGCTCTTCATGCTGGCCAGAAGAGGAGTACACCAGTCAAACACAGTAGTGAGACAATCCACTGCCACGCTCATGGTGAGCCGTGATGCCTGATCCAGAGAGGATGATCCATTCACTCCAGCTATGGTGAACAGGATGATCCTCAGCGATAAACTCTCCACATGTGCAATAGAGATCTGGCTCCCAACTTTCTTGGGATGTCCTGGGCAGTATATCTGTATGTAGTCCTCAATGGTAAGACTGCTCCATGTCCTGCCCGAGGACTGTACTACCTCTCCCCTTCGGGAAAGGCCCGTGATAAAATAAATATCCTCCACTTCTACTCTGAGTGGCATTTGATCAATCATGAAGGCTTCCTCCTCGACATCCCAATAGTCAATAAGCATTTCAAGTAGTCGTACATTGGCTTTCATGTTCGATAGTTTGAAGAATTTGAGCAAGCCGCATCCCCATAAAGCATCCAAGGCTTGAGGATCATTCATAACTTCGTTATCCACTACTGCATGTTCTCTTTCACGCCATGTGATCGGCATCCTGAGAAAAAATTAAGTTTCAACCGTTAGTTTTTTATTAAAATTGGTTCATGGCGTATACGCGGGTTACTGTATACACAGTCGCGTATAGGGCCTGCGTGTACGCAGGTTTCATATTATCAACCCGCATATACGCCACGGTGAAATTTTGAACAATAGTTTAACGATGAAACACCAATGAAAAATCCTAAAACTAGTCACAATGAATTGCAAGCTAAGTGTAAGAGTTATCTGGAAGATTATGAAGAATTTGAACAATCGAATTTGGCACACGAGAAATTTGCTCCTTTGGCTCCAAATATTTTCTCTCCAACTCAATTGGTAAAAATGGTGAGTCCAAAATCCCTTTTATAAGTTTTGAAAATGCAAAATTTTTTCAAAATTTCATTTTGTTTGGTCTCATGTGACTTTTAACTTGAGAGCTTGGAATGTCGAGAATGGTTTGTTTTTTCAAGACATTTTGGATGTTTTCGACTTTTTCGAGACGGTTCCATGACTGCTGACCCGTCATGGCAGGGATCATTTTTTCACTAGCATATAG
>APFE030972860.1:157443-184632 GCA_000404065.3 Pinus taeda
AAGTTAGCCTGAGTCGGCCTCTCTGCGGTGTCTCTTGACTCATTTTTCAGTCGGCCATCCTGGTTGTCAGTGTCATGTTTATTATCACATCAGTTATATTGGTCCTTTACTCGTGCCGGTTTGAGAAGGTCTCCATTGACTTCTTATTGGTGGGTCTTGTCCTTATCGACGATGACATCTTGCTCTGAGGACAGACCTAGAGCTGCACCCTGGCCCTATTTTCATTATTGATAGGTTACCTTGTGCTCAGTATCGATCAGTATCATGGGTCTTTGACTGAGTGGTTTCCCTTTTTTTCGACGTCAGCTTACATTATCAAAAATTGGGATTCGTGCAGTACCTTGGTTTCCATTTGACCTTATTGGTGGATACCTTACCTCTGTGTCGGCTTTCATTATTGGTTGGTTCAGAGGGTTTCTACCGTGCGCTAGCCACATCTTGTGTACACCGAAAATGTACTTCAGTTGGGTTACTACATCTCTTTCATCCGATTCCTTCCACATTATTGGCCTACAGGTTACACTCGCGCTAGATTGATGAAGGATACCTTAATGCCTTCCTTCTAGTGGATCTTTCCCTATCGACTCTGACTTATTGCTCTGGGGCAAAGATGTAGAGTCCACTTGGTAGTACCTTGGGGTTTGCAATCATTAGTGGCAGATCCTTCGCTATCGACAGTGGGAAACCATCATTGTCTCCTAATCGATAGATTCTTACAGGTGTTCGACTTCAACTCATCTATTCGCACTTGTTGGATTGTACTGGGTACCTTGATGCTCATTATCATTATCGGTGAGTAGTCTCGCGTTTGTTAACGGTATACATCAATGACCAGTAATCAAACGATTTATCACATGGTCAACTTCAGATCATTTATTCCCATGGTGTAGAAATGTACCAGGGCGGTAGGTGAAGACCTCAGGTTGTATCAGCATTCATTGGTTCATTTGACAGTTGCTCATGTTGCTGCTAGTTGATACTACTCCACCTTATATGTTGCAGTCAGTCATGACGACATTCTATATGCTGGCACCTGAGTTTGCAGTGTAGTACCATCCTTTTCCATCATGTTCAATTGGTACCTTTTTGGGATCAGTCTTTGATATCAGTGATCTGTTGTATTTCTCAGCATCATTGACAGTTTTATATGTGATATTCAGACATGTACTTGTTCGATCATGATCAGATGATCCATTATGTACTTTCCAGTCATTTATACTTGTATACTTAGTGGATCCCCTTGTACTTGATATGCGGACATGCTTTGTTTTCTCTGAGCATGGGTATGCCCGCCTCAGACAGTGTTTCTTTCTGATCTCCTTTTGTGGCTTGGCAGGCTAAATTCTAGTGAAGTACTCCTCGATTTTTGGCAGATTTCCTTTCCATGTACTTGCTTAATACATTTCAGCCATCATGTTCCCCTTCTGACCTCATCTATTAGGGGGCATCTGTTATAGCTCCAAATCTCACTATTATGGTTTGTGATTCTGCACTCATGGCCTAGGGAAACCCCTCCTTCCAAACCTAGTCCCAAATTTAAAAAAAAAAAGTGTTTTATTCCTTGTACGCAACATTGCCTTGAGTTAAACGCGTGTATACGCGGGTAGGCATATACCCAACCCACATATATGTATTAAAACACTTAAAAAAAATATAAAGCTCCTTATTTTCGGGTGGAGATCGCGGGTTTTACCTGCTGATCACCTGTTAGTTCCCGTGGCCCAACTGTTCCCAACCAACTCCTAACTAAAAAACTACTTTGGGAGTGGTATAAAAAGACCTCAAAGGGAAGGCCTAAGGGAGGAGAAAAGAGAGAGAAAGGTTATTATACTGAAATTTTTCCCTTGACCAGGTCTGAAGACCCTTGTGCCTTCTGCACTTCCCCCATTTGTACAGGAAACCCTTGTTTCCTTGTGTGTTGATGTTCATCTATTAGTTATGGCATCATGGAGTGGGTCTTGGAAGGAGATACGCTAAAGGCTTGAGGCTGGACGGATCCGGAAGGAAGCTTTGCTTGGAGCCTGCAAAAGGTTACTCAGGTGATATTACTCCTTTTGTACATTCTATTTGTCTATAATAAAGAAACATGTCTTGGTGCCTGATATGCTTCTTCTATATGTTTATGATGTTCATGCTTGAATTTCATATGTGAATAGTTGTTTAAAGTTCATAACTAACTTCCTTCTTTTATAACATAAAGATGATTTCTTTATAAGTCTTTGTCCATATACTTCTGTATTCTTTGGAATTGGTTGTTTTACAGGACAAAGGAGCGAAAGGGACTTGAAGAAGGGTTTGGACCCTTGAGGAACTTCTCGAACGTAGGACCTGAGGTACGCCCTTCTTACTTTAGAATTTACTTTTAATAGCATAATGGTTGTGTGAATGTGTGTTTCTCTGTTTAGACAACTTTCAGTCTGCTAAGGTTTCCACCCAAAAGCCCTAGGGGAGCAATTGCCTCAACACAGAACGCTCCATAGTGACCCCTGAGGGGATTGTGGAGGATGTGATGGTTTTCATTGATTCTTGGGAATACCCTGTAGATTTCCTAGTCTTCTAGCCTAAGGCTAAGCTTACTGGTTACCCTCTCATCCTTGGGAGGCCATGGTTAGCCATTGTCGATGCTTACATTAGTTACAAAGCTAGAAATATGACCATCAAGAATGGACATATGTCTAAGTAGTTAGTCCTATACCCTCTTTCTCAGCCATCTCTACAACATGACTTACCTTTGTGGTTGGAGGATGAGGATGAATATCAATTTTTATTCGACCCAAATCTATACTTTAGAAACAACCTTGGGAAGGAGACAGCAGGATGAAGATGACTTGATCGAACACATACTCCAAATTCCAACTCCTAGTACATTTTCCTTAGAATAAGTAGTAAAGGAAACCCAAAACAACCATCAAATTGATCTATGCTTATTTGATTCCAACCCTATCTATGTCAAAACCATAGAATTCGACCTTGAGAGAACCTTGAAAATCAATCCATCTCTTTCTGTTCTCCAAGAAGAAAATTTGTGCAACATGTTAAAGGAACATCTAAATGCCTTCGCTTGGAGTTACAAAGAAATGAAGGGAGTGCACCCCTTGGTGTGTACTCACCTCATTTATATAAAATAAGTTTGCAGGCCAGTTTGGCAACCCCAAAGGAGGATGAATCCAGCTCTTAAAGATATAGTCAAAGAAGAACTGCAAAAACTGTTAGATGTAGGATTCATTTACCCTATCTCAGATAATGAGTGGGTCTCTCCTTTGGTGTTGGTTCTGAAGAAAAATGGTAAGTGGAGGATTTGTGTCAATTACATGGAGTTAAACAAAGCCACAAAGAAGGACCATTTCCCTCAACCTTTCATCGACCAAGTGCTAGATGGCATGTCAAGGAAAAAGTTTTTCTCTTTCCTAGATGGATTCAGCGGGTACAATCAAATCCAGATAAGCCTGGAAGACCAAGATAAAACCACCTTCACTTGTCCTTGGGGTACTTTTGCCTATATGGTCCTTCCTTTTGGCTTATTCAATGCTCCTGCCACTTTTCAGAGAGCACTCCTAAGTATATTTGCCGAGTTAGTCCATGTTGCGGTAGAAATTTATATGGATGATTTTACACCTTATGGAAGTGACTTCAAGGAGGTTATGTCCAACTTAGGTGAGGTTCTACACAAATGCATTTAAATGAACCTGTCTCTTAGTCCCAAAAATTGTGAATTCTTGATGACTGCGGGGACCTTGCTAGGTCATCCAATGTCTCAGCAAGGACTGCAGGTGGACCCAAAAAAATAGCTATCATCCAAAGGTTCCCACCTCCACAAAAGCAGATAGATGTTAGAAGTTTTCTAGGGTTAGCTAGACACTACTGAAGGTTTAAAAAAGACTTCAACAAGTTTGCTTCTGCTTTATTTGGGTTGTTGGCCAAAGAATCTAAGTTTGTATGGTCAAAAAGTTGTCAAGAGGCCTTGGACACCCTGAGGGACAAGTTAACCATTGCACCGATTCTCTGAAGCCCAAACTGGACCCTTCCTTTTCATATTCATGTTGATGCCTCACACAAAGCCATAAGAGCAGCCCTAGGCCAGATAGATGAGAAATTTCCTTATGCCATTTACTTTATCAGTAAGAATCTGTCAAAGGTCGAACTGAACTACACAGTGACTAAAAAGGATCTCATGTCTGTTGTACATTCACTGAACAAATTTAGGCATTATATTACAGGCTATCAAACATTTGTACATACTAACCATGTTGCAATCAAATATTTAATGAATAAACCTGATGTGAATGCCCAGATAATTAGATGGTTACTTTTACTACAACAGTTTGATCTAACTATTGTTGATAAGCCTTGTTATAGACATATTTTGGCACTACAATGCCAATCACATATGTTGATAAACCAAGGGATATTAAACCCCTAAAAGTGTTGTTTCACACCCTAAAGGATCATGGTCAACTGTTTACATTATTTCCCAGAAGTTCCACCTAAGAAACCACTCGGAACTGGCCAAAACTGGACCATACAGACTGCTCGATGCTAAGGGTGTGATGCATACTAGCTGTTACACTAGCTAGGTGCGATGCATACTGAAAGAGTCTTATGTGGGGTGCGATGGGAGAGAGTAGACAAATGGAAGAGATAGTTTGCTAAGTGGAAACCCAGAGAATCTTCTAGAAACTTCTCATATGACACTTGCCTCTCTAAATTCGCCCAGGGATGAGTAAGTGATCATGAAATCTCCAAGTGGAACCAAGAACTATCAGTGAAATGACACTAATAAAAAACCCATAAGCTGACTTGCCCCTCTGCAAATATCTATAAATGGATCCCTCATCTTAGAGATCCAGAGACTGGAATTTTGTAATTTGTAAGGAAGTGTTGTTGGTTTCTCTTTAAGACATTGTATTGTTGGGTGATCCTGCTTTTCATGAGGTGAAGAGGCCTTTCATGCTGGGAGGATGATGCTGGATCAGACAGCTGGGTTGTAATCCTCTATTCTACTTGTACTATCAATAAAGTGATTTGAGTTTTCCTCCATATCATTGTGTACTTGTAAATCTTTTTATTTTTGCATGCAATTGTATGGTTAATCCATTTCTAGTTCTGCATTGTTTATGGTATTATAGATCTCTATGCTTTGATGGTGTGTTGTTGCTTTGCCTCTACAGGTATTCTCTAAAGTAGGACAAGTAGGAGAAGAGTAGCGAGCTCTATCAATGGAGAGAGGAAACAAGCAAGGAGCCAAGCGCAAGATACAAGTTGGTACTCTCTAATTCTCTCTTATCTATCATACATAAAGGAAATATTGAAGCGCTTTGAATTGTTTGTTTCTAAGATAGTTACCCATCTTAGTGGGACTAGCAGATTAAAAAGACACTAGTTTTCCCGGAAACAAAATGGCGACTCTGCTGGGGAGTGAATAGTTTGTTTGTTTGTTACTGTCGTTTGCTTTATAAACTACAGACGGAGCCCAAAGTTAAGCCAGCTAGCCTTCGAACTGCACTTGCTATGCAAGTGCAAAGTAGATCAATGTTGCTTCAATCAATCTCCAAGTTGGTTTATGAACTGAACATCTAACTTGCAAACATCCTAAGTGCCTTGGATGTAGCTCAATAACCTCATAAGATTATACCCCTATACTTTGTTCTTATTGTGGGTGAAAACCAAGCTCAGTTTCATTCCCTCGTCCATCGCACTGTCTCTAAATAGCGGTCTAGATGCATCACACCTCCCATGTGTTGCAGGTGAGATGCATCCCTGTTTCCCTTAAGGACAGGTGCGATGACTGAATGATACTATTTCCTTATTTGGAATTTGGTTTTCTCTTCATTGTTTTCAGCTCTATTCAGAAGTTTTGCGGCTTATGATCAGTATATCATTACTGAAGCCTTTTTCCCTTACATTATTCAACCTCCATTGATTAAGAATTGTGAATTTTTTTTAATGTATTTTTCATCATTTACAGTCCTCCTTTGCAAAGAGTAGCTTAATCGAACTATTGTCTTTTGATTCAAAAGTGTCACAACTGTCATTGTGAGTCGAAAAGAAGAGTGTCGTAAAGTCTTCCTCTTCTAGATAGTCGATTGTACTTTTGCCATTTTATTTGATTTGAATTGTCAGTATTTGAAGTGTTGAAAGTAGTTTTCCATTCGAAATTGAAAGTGTTGCCTTAGTCTTCCTTTCATTTTGAAAAGAAATTGTTAAAGTGTCACTTTGAAGAAAATAGTTCAGATCTGTACTTAGTTTTCTTTTTGGCATTCTCACATTAAGGAAGTGGAAAAAAAAAAATACATGCATGTGCATTTTCATTTAGACTACATGCGGAAATTGATTTAGGAAAAGTGCATTTAGTGCGTGCTCTCTGCTCTCTGTTGAAAGAATCATACTCTTCTTTCCTTAGTAGCTAGGATTTTCATTGCTAAAAGAAAACAAATGACTGTTTATCATTTTAGATTGCATACTTAGGAATTTTACATCTACATCACGCGGTGAACCTTGAAAGGTAAACTTATTAAAAAATATAAACTATAAAATAAACCTCAATGAACATAAAAACGTTTTGGAACCTAATGCATAACATCTAGAAGTCTAGGCTAGAGACGTATTCCATCGTTGTAAAACCTGGTAACTATCGTTTTCATTGAAGGTTGGGTGATTCCTCCTCTTTGATACGATAAGTGCCAGTACGGACTTGTGCTCCCTGTACCGTCGATTATATATTGCGAGACCACAATAGGCTGATATCCTTTATCCTTAGGAAGCCGTCTACCACCCTATCGATTGCAATGCACTAAACACAACATTCAGGAAGATTGACTGCCATATGTAAAGTCCTTGGTAATTTCTCTTTAATTTACCACCAAGGTGTATATTGCAGTTTTACGATTGGTTTGGTAATCCCTCTATCTAGATTTCCAGAGTAGTCACCTTCGTTCCTTTTTTACTCCTTAAAAGAAAAGGTCCATCTGAGCACTTGTCACTTCAGGCTCATTAAAAATCGAAAGCGACTAGAGTCACCTTTAGCTTTTTATTGACTCTTAAAAATTGAAAAAGAAAGTTGTGTCAAAGCATCATAAAATTCATTTAATACAGAATAACATTTTCCCCTTTTTAATTTTGAGTTGATCAAGTAATCCGCAATAGTGGAAGAAAGTCAATCAAAACCCTGTCGTTCATGGAGGCTAGCGAGTCAACCATCTTTGACTTCATAAACGAAACCATTCCAGGTGAAACGATCTCGTTTAACTGAGTCCACCTCTCCTGGTTTGTTTGAAACTTGTGTTTCAACATCGTCAGAGACTACAGTTACTCCGATCATTTCTAGTACATCTGCCTTTACAGAAGAAGTTCCGCAGTTACAAGAGGACATTAGAATTGATCCTAGTGTAACGGTAGACGCCTCAATACCTAAAACAACTCGATCTAGAGCTAATCTAGAAACTAAAGTTCACTCACCTGAACATCTGGGAGTTAAATTCCAGAATTCAGAAGGTGCCACCCCTCTAGTATCTGTCGTGGTAGAAACTGTACCTTCTTTAGCCCCAGAAATATTTTATGGACCTGACGGTCTATCTCTACCACCTAGACTGATTTATATAGAATAAGTTGTAGAGGATCTTCCATCCAGTGCTCCATTGCATTTTGGAGCTGGGATCCACTTATACCCTTCTATTCCTAAAGTTAGTTCCTTCAATCATCCTTCATCGCAAGTTCCTGTCAAATCTCTAGAAAATATTTTGGATAGACTGAATATGTTTGAACAACCGTCAACATCTAGGACTATGTCATCCGATACAACCACAACAAAACCTCCTGCTACCACTCCTACAATGTTTGTTGGTATACCATCTATCCCAACTAGTTGTCAATCACTAGATGGAGTCCACCCAGGGACTGTTTTGATGACATGGTCTGTTCCCATTGGTTCCTCTCAGATCCTATCTGGTATTTCTTATTTTGAAGCTCAACAAATTGATCCTGCATACCAATTTCAATTTGAGCAGCCTAGTCTTCAAAGACCCATCTATCCTTCGAGCACTGGATTGCCACCATACGGGGGGTAGTATGCTTTTTCATTGTTCCCTCCTAGAAAACAACCGTATGAGAGCTCACAACAAAATTTAGGACAAATTTGAATTACATCCGGTGGTTGGATACCAATACTGTCTCAACAACCAAGGGTTGTATATTCAATGTAACCAACTCAACCTATGTTGAATATTACCACTACGCCTGCTATTGAGACTGTGTCGCAAGTACAAGCACAACTTGTTGTATGTCAACCTCAAATTTCTTAGGTTGCAGTACAACAGCCTCTTGTCTCTACAACTCTACCACAATCTCAGATTAGTGCTTCCTTAGCAAAAACGACTCAGGCTCAAACAGGTATTATGACTCCACATCTTAGTCAATCATCCAGTATTGGGAACCAGTAAATGGTTCAACAACCATGGCTGGTGTAATATCAACAACACCAACTCCAGCAAGTTTACTAAGGTCCTGAGCAACAAGGTGCTTTAGGTAATGGACAACTGCATTTTCAAAGTGGTTATCAACAACCATACTATAATGGATATGCCCATCAACCTTATCAAAGTTACCAACATCAGATACATTATGGTGGTATACAAAGACCCACTGCTCAGGCAATCCCATCTTATCGTGGGTATGCTTCGCCAAACCTGAATCAACAGTTGCCCTTCGTAGCAACTCTGGAATTACCAAATTTGAACCGATTAACGAATGATCCAATTGCTTATGCCCCTTGGTGGCCAGCGATTCCTCATAAGCTTCCTTCAGATATTCCTAAATTCAATGGAAATCTGGGTGAAGATCCATCGAATCACGTAATGACCTTTCATTTGTGGTGTTCATCCAACACCCTCAATGATGATTTGATTAGGCTTAGCCTTTTCTAGCAAACGCTAACTGGTCCGACAATCAAATGGTACATCGAATTTCCTAGAGCTTCATTTGATAACTTCAGCGCCCTTGCCACTACCTTTTTAACCCACTTTCAGCTAACCATAAGGTACGAAACAGGAACAGAACTCCTTACCAACTTTAAACAGACAACAACCACTCACATATCTGATCATATTCATGATTTGCGACGTTGTCGTCAAATGGTAAAGATGTATGTTCTTGATGAACTTCTAGCTGAGTGGTTTATTAAGTCATTACTACCTTCTATTACAGAAGATGTGGAAAAAGGATGAGTTGTCACTGAACAACAAGTTATTTCTCATGTGTAATATTTAGACTTGATCTATACTTAGTCTGGCACGCTCTATGACAAAATTCCTAACGCTCCTAGACCAGAATTTTCTGTTCCTCCACCTCCTAAATCAAACAAGGACTCTCATGTTGGCGATGGCATGATTGGTACCTCGAGTATGCAAACCACAAAGGCTCAAACTGGTAAAGCCCTTGTAGTTTCTAGCAAAAAAGCAAATGACAAACTTCCTGCCTCAGAGGTTAATGTCATGTCATCGAACAAAGGAAAAGAATCAAAGCAACCAGGAGGCAAGAAGAAAGAGAAAAATAAAGGAAGAAATAGGAAGATTCACCTCCTGAAAAATCTTCTGAAAACCCTACTGGGCGAAATAAATTAGGTCAGCCATGTTTCATATGTAATGAAGAACATTGGACGAAAGATTGTCTGCATCAAGTTGAGGTCAAGAAATTTTAAAAAAATTCAAACACCTCAGTAGTATTGACTGATCCATTTCCAAACCCATAAACTAATCTGGTTGCTATCGATCATGCTTCTCCATCCCAAGTGCTTATTTTATCCATATCAAAGCAGCAAAAGGATGCTTTGATATCGACAAGGAACAAAGATGATGGGAATCCACAGATGTTGAACAACAAGGCTTCAAATCAACCTAATAGTTCGATAACAACTTTGTCAGAAGTTGTGCCACCCATCATTCCTAAACTAACAATAAAGCCACCAAAGGGAGTAGTACATAAATCGACATTTAATCCTCGTGCTCGAGCAGCATAGAATTATAATATAGTAGAGGATTTGGCTCAATCACCATATGCTATGTCGACACTTGAAGTACTGCAGAATTTCCCCTCCTAAAAGAAAGATTTATTATCAGCAATAGGTGGGATTGACCCAACGGATTCCAATCTTGTGGCCTTTAACCACAAAGGATATGAAACTCAGTTACTGACCCAACTCACTTTCCTTATACAGGTAAAAGCCCTCAACAAAATTGTTCATCAAGCAATCATTGACGAGGGCACATCTACCTATATAATGTCAATGAGCTGCTGGAAAACTTTACGCTCACCACCTTTGTCGCGATCATCAACGACATTAAAAGCGTTCGATGGAAGAACATACATGCCATATGGGATATTAAGTAACTTGCAAGATGAACTAGGGGGAAAGATAGTGGAAATTGAAGTAGAAGTTATCGTTGGAAACTTCGATTACAATATCCTACTAGGAAAGCCCTAGATTTATGTTATGGCTGCTATTGTGTCAACATATTTTAGAAAGATTGCATTTCCCTTTCAAGGCGGAATTACAATCGTTGACAAACTAACCTTTTTCCCCAACATTTCACAAGCTACGGGAAGCATTTCAATGATCCATGGAATCTCTCAATTGCTTCAAAATGTCGGAGTAGGCCTCCTAAAAGACCCTGCTTTAATGGGTACTTTTTTCCTCTCGCCTCCAAGTAATTTAGTGGAAGTGGCCACAGTGCAAACCTATAATATGGTATCTTCTACATCAGCAAAGATTAAGAAGATTTCTTAACATTTTGTTAGCATGGATCATCGCCTGGTATTACCTCCAAGCCCCATAGAAATTTTGTAGCAATCAATTTTCTCAGCCTGGGTGAAAAACACAAATCAACACTCATCAAGTGTTTGGATAGATACATCTCTAGAATATGGCACCTCTTCAGATCCTTGGTCACGTATACATTCTACAGACGAAGGAATAATTTAGCCAATTAGGATAGGAGAGACATCATGGGAAGATTACCACCATCATTCCCATCTTCAAGATAACGACGAAGATTATTCCAGCGACCTTGATCATCCTTCAGTTTTTGATTTTCTATCAAATATTGTAAATATGGTGGATTCCGAGCAAAATCTGTCCAATATTTAAGAAACTATCATCATAAATATCTCGACCAAACCAAATGTTATAGAGAATATTCATGTCGGCAAATATTTCTCTTCTTCAGAATTGGAAATATACTCCGCTCTCTTTCACGAATTCAAAGATGTCTTTGCATGGTCATATGAAGAAATGCCAGGCATTGACTCGTGTATTGTTGAACATGAAATCATGATGTATCCAGATGTCAAAGCGGCTTCTACAGGTACACCCGAAGAAAGCCACTGCCATCAAGGCAGAAGTTGAAAAACTTTTACATGCTAGTTTCATTTACCATATTCCTCTAACTGATTGGGTATCAAATATTGTTCATGTGATGAAAAAGAAAGGAACAATTAGAGTGTTCATTGACTACAGGGACGTAAATCAAGCTTGTCCAAAGGACAACTACCCTACACCCTTCATCGACCAGATAATTGATGAATGTGCCAGATGTGAAATCTTTTCATTCTTGGATGGATTTTCAGAATACAATCAAATAAACATCCGCCCACAGGACCAGTCGAAGACTGCAGTTATATGTTCGTGGGGCACATTCACATGTCGTAAACTACCTTTCGTTTTAAAGAACGTAGGGGAAAATTTTCAGAGGGCAATGAAATATGCCTTCCATGACATCAAACACATCGTTCAACCATATCTTGACAATCTACCAGCTCATTCATGAAAGTGGACTGATCATCTGCAACATTTGAGAGCTATATTTCTACGTTGTCGACACTGCAAGATACAACTCAATCCAAACAAGTGTGTATTTTGTGTCGATTTTGGTCATTTATTTGGTTTCGTAGTTTCTAAGGATGGGATTCAACTTGACCTATGTAAGGTTCAGGCAATCATCGACATGCCTCCACCTTCAAATTTGCTTTAGACTCATTCCAAATTATGCCGAACTTGCTAAAGATTATACACGTCTTTTGAAAAAAGAAGTTCCCTTCAACTGGGATCAGGTTGTGCAAGCTTCCTTTGATGCTTTAAAGGATTCCCTAATAAAAGCATCATTAATGTACACTCCTGACCATCAAAAGGACTTTAACCTATATCTTTCTGCAGCAGATACAACCATCGCAATGGTTTTAGTACAAGAACACAATGGAATTGAACATCCTGTCTATTATTTAAGCTGAAACTTAAATGATACAGAAAGAAAGTACTCCTATGTTGAAAAGCTAGCTCTAGCAGTTGTTCAAGTAGTACAAAGATTTCGACACTATATCCTCTTTCGCAAAACTACCATTCTATCAGATTGCAACCCTATGACCTACATTATGTCACGCCAATTACTAGGGGGCAAACATTCAAAATGGATAGCCATTTTTCAAGAGTTTGATCTAGAATTCACAAAATCCAAATCAAATAAATCTCTAGCTTTCGTGGAGTTACTACACAACCTCCCATCATCGTCCAACGATTCAACATGTAAAGCATCAATCGTGGATGAATCGTTGTTTCTAATATCGTCAAGCGATCCATGGTATGGAGATATACTGATCTATCTCCAAACCCAAACCTTTAGGCCTAACACTTCTCGCTCCGAACAATGGCGTATTCGACACCAAGAAAAAGACTACATGATCGTCGATGATACACTTTACCGTCGTGGTGTCGATACAGTTCTGCGAAGGTGCCTCACGCATGAGGAGGCCGAGAAAGTCCTGAATGATTCTCATTCAGGTGCATGTGGGGGGCATCAATCTGGTTACGCTACAACACAAAATATCTTACAAGCAGGTTACTTCTAGCCTACTATATTCAAAGATTGCATAATCGCAGTCAGAAGTTGCCATGCTTGTCAAATCTTCGACCACAAAACCAGACTACCACCCGCACTGCTGCATCCAGTAGTTGTTGTTGGGCCATTTGCCAAATGGGGCATAGATTTCATGACATGTAACCCTGCCTTGGTTGGGGGGAATGGGTATATCATAGTCGCAGTCAACTATTTTACAAAATGGGCCAAGGCAATGCCTACTTAAACAACAATGACGAAATGGATACTCTTTTCTTTTTCAACCATGTAGCCTCAAGATTTGGTGTTCCACAAGCTATAGTCACAGATCATGGATCACATTTTCGCAATCACATGATGGTTGAATTAGCTACCAAATTAGGACTGTCCCATGACAGTTCTACTCTGTATCATCCGCAAGCTAACAGACAAGTTGAGGCCATCAACAAAGTTCTGAAATGCATGCTGAAAAGGATGATGGGAGTCCACAAACGGAATTGGCACTTAATCCTATACTCAACTTTGTGGGCATATAGGACATCGGTGAGAAACGCAACCGGATTTACACCCTTTTAGTTGATGTATGTCCTGGAAGTAGTATTGCTAATTCAGTGTGAAATTTCATCTCTCAAGCTCTCGATCAATCTACTCCCTGAAACTTTGGAGGAAGAGGCTCATTTCTTGGAACTAATCCAATTGGATGAAACCCATCGAGATGCCTCTTTGGCTAATGAAGCTCATAAGAAACAAGTCAAGGTGCAATTTGACAAAAATGTCAAACCCCGTGTCTTCTCAGAAGGTGACCTCATCTTTCTATACAATCAGGAATTCAATAAATTGGGAGCAGGTAAGTTCCAATCTTTGTGGATGGGCCCCTATATTGTTAAATGAGTATTATAAAAAGGAGCCTACGAGCTAGTAGATTACAATGGAATTCCACTGTCGCAACCCCGAAATGGGTTGCATCTTAAGCATTACTATGCTTGATTAAGTGTAGTAATCTCTTTATATGCTTTTGTTACATTTTGTTTTCGTCAAGATTGATCATTTTGGTTAGGTAATCCACTTTGCATTTTTTTCAGAGGCCGGACCTATTGGAATCATTCGTTGGATACGTCGATAGAGCTAGTCGTAATACAAGGAATCTATCTTCTATAGCCTGGGCCATTTTTGATCCAAGCGGCGAGTTAGTGAGTTTCAGAGGGATTTGTATTGGTCGATCAATGAACAACATCACTAAAGACAGAGCGTTGATGGAGCTTCTCTCTGATGCCATCGCACATGGCATACGCCGACTTGTTGTCAGGTTAGATTCACAACTTGTCATCCTACAACTTACTGGCGTCTATTCCGTTCGGAATCTAGCTATCTATCGTATGTTCCTAAGGGTCAGGATTTTGGAAAGGCGGTTTGATTCTATTCAATATCAACACATTTCCATAAACTTAAACACATTAACTGATTCATTAGAAAATTATGTGTTAGATAGACATTTGCAGCATTTATAAAGGAAAAAGCATTTCAATTAACATTTGCATCAGGATCACATAACTTAACCGAAATAAAACTCCGAAAATCAAAAATATATATATATATAGTTGTTTATAGTTTTTACAAAATGTTCTCTGTCCAGGAAAAAATCGGTCATACAACCCAAAAACTCGAAAATGTAGATAGCACCCTAGACTAACGGTGCTGGTGATGGCAAGTCACCGCCTGTGCAATCATACGTAAGAGCCTAGTCCATCGACTCACCATGCCAGTGGTATGGCACTGTAATCTCAAAGGTAACTTGTCGGTCCTCACATCTTGAATACCAAGGGTGAGACCCTCAATCTGATCCTGTAACACTGCAAGGGTCTTTGCTATGTCTAGATTGCGAAGGATAACCCTCCCTACAGCCTCTCTCGTTGGAATGGCAGCTGCTACCCTCGGGCACATTGCTAGTCGCACTGGTCCAATAACCTTTAAAAAACACAAGAACATTATAAAAAAAAATAAACAAAGATACAATCAGATATTTTTAACTATAACACCCCACTACTCGCCAGTCAGTAGCACCAAATCTAGGTCACCTCGAAAATTTATCCCGACAAATGGATACTTAGCGAAGACCATCTCCTAACAGCCAAACCACTCAAAGAAGGCATTAGAGAATGAAATCAGTGACTGACCAGCATGTCTGGCCATGAAGTCAACCCATCTCTGCATCCATGGTTCCCTCGGTGCTGGAAATCCTAGTGAAATGTACTGTGGTTGCATCAGTGGAATCCTCTCCAAGGCAAAAGCAGTCAAAATGGAACCATAACCAAAGTTCTTAGATCATCCATTCTTCACCTTGGAAAGTTGTTCTTTTATAACCAGAAGTACTGCCTCACACCAATTGAATACCTTTGGTTCAAAGCACTCCAAGGCATACTACATATAAGATCTATTGGCCAAATGAAGAGCCGCGCTACCAGCCAATCTAGAAAAGGTGAACAAAATAGTCCTCAAGGACCGATCAGTGACATCTCAGATACTGATCTTCCCATCCCTACTCGACTCAGATCCATCTCTACAAAACTGACGAATATAATCCCTCACAGATTCACCCCCACGGGCGGATCTTGATAGTGAGAGAGGGGAACCACGCCTCGATAAACTAGTCAAAAAGTATATATCCTTGACTGTCAAAGGGATGGATTTGCCTCTAATATGGAACACCTGGTTGGTCAGATCCCATGCATCGAGAAGATATTGCAACAAATTGATTTGTTGCCTCATGCTGGATATGTGGAAGAATTTGAGCAAGCCACAGTTTCACAATGCAGTAACCGTACCCAAATCATGTAAGGCAATCATGTCCTCTTCTTCATGCTCACATTCATGCCATGTAATGACCATCTTGATCTGATGAATCTCTGAAACACAAACAAGAGATGAATTAGAATCTTGATTTGGATAAAACAGGCAAAAATTCCATGAGAAAACACTGCATAAACTTTCCCTCCTACGCCCATCGCACCTCGACTGTGTATAGGGTGAGATGCATACTAACTAGCCAATGGCCAACTCAGTATGCATTGCACTTTTCAAGCATACTTGGTGAGATGGGGAGAGAACAAATTGTTCAAACCCCTGGGGCCCAGAAGAACAAGGAAAGTTTATCAAAATCAAAAAAGGAAGGAATGCAATTGAAGAGCTCAGGGTTAGCTCCTACTTGGTCCTAACGGCGTGAAGAATAGTCCACCAGATCTCTCGAAATCAGTGAATGAAATTTGAGGGGGAAAATGCCTCCAGAGCTCCAGCAATCTCAAATTTAAATGAAATGGTAAAAATGAGAGGTAAAACTACTTTTATGTTACTATTCATGTAATTAAAGTAAAATGTTAGCTTTTAACCCATTTTTCAAGCATGCATTTACATTTCTAATCAATTTGATGGAGTAATGGAATAGGTTCTACAAACCGTCGAAAGAATATAGTATTAATGGTAAATTAGGCATCTCTGACTATTATCATGAGCAGTGTTACCGCAGGGTTCAAGCTCGTTAAAAATAAACCCACCACTGAGCATAGTATCTAAAGATTCAAGCTCATTAAAAAATGAATCCACCCTCGGTAAATAACCTTTGTGATTGCATTGCTATCAGCCTTTTGAGCCTTGGTCGTGTTCTTACCATCACCTCCACTCTTTTAGCTGATCATATGCCTCCACTTGATTGTTTACCCTTTTGAGGAACAACTATGACGAGTGATTCATTAGCCACCCTCGTTACACTATCGTGTTTGAGAAGTGCCAAACTTACCTGGAACCAGTTGCTACCTGAAAACATCACTCGTTCCCCAAAAAACAAGTCTCTTTTAAGATCTTTTTAGACTCGTAAAATATGAAAAGATTGCTGAGCTACTGGCCTTTCTAGCTCGTTAAAGTAAGGGGAAGTGCCATCCCTCCTCTACATTTTAATCTTTTTGGAACTGAGGGATCTTTCCATAAAAATATCAAGTTCTTTTCTTTTTCGGCTCGCTAAAGCTATCGAAAAGTCATCCCTTTCGTATTATTTTATACTTTTTGGGACTTAAGGGATTATGCCACGAAAAAGGACTACTAGAGTTTCCTTTCTGTCTCTTTTCAAACTCTCTAAATATGAAAAGGACTGAGTTATCTTTGTCGTTAAACTTGTTTAAAAAAATAGCAACAAACTTGTCCATCTGGACAAGAGTGAGTTTCTTTGTCACTAAGCTTTCTAAAACATAGTGACAGGTTTGCCCAAAGGGCAAATTATAGACCAAACATATTTTATCCTCCTCAAGCTTGACAAAAATAAAGAGGTATGGGTTAGCAATGACTGGGGAAAAAGGGAAGAAAACTTGAAGAACTTCATTGGTAGCAGGTCACTCTCTAACATGACACTTTCACTCCATCACCATGATTGAGTCAGGTTGGGTTATTCCATTCACCGATCACATCACCATTGATCCTCTGTACCATCCATTTATGGGTTTAATGCTACCAATCCATCACAATGTCACCAATATGTTCAAGAGAAGTCATTCAGAGAATTCACCAACCCAGCTAACACCTCATCCACCGCAATATGTTCACTCTCCATTTTTCATGGCCGCCATTCCTGAACCTTGTATCATCAGATCGTTTTCACCTCCAAAAAATCATTTACTTCATTTCATGTCGTAGATGTGAGATTCACTAAAGCCCTCCTATGATGGGTCACTTTTTGTCGAAATTAGTTCATTATCCAAGAAGTTGACTTAGGAACAACCCTTTCAGTACTTTGAAGCTTGCATGCCTCAATGGAAAGTTTTTCACCTCCGGTGACAGGTTTACATCAATGGCCTTCGACCAAAAGATTTTACATGGTGTTCGACATCAGATCCTATATTCACACCACGTGAATTGTACTGTAGTACCTTGAGGTTCATTATCATTATCAGTGATTCCTCTCGCGCCTGTTAACAACTTACATCACTGGCTGGTAATCAGGCGATGTCTTTCCATGTTCGACTTTAGAACATCTTTTCACATGGATCGACTTGTACATCGGGCGAATATTGAATGAGTTTTAAAGACCCTGGATCTAGTTTCATCCATCTGAGCTACGATATATTCAAGAAAATAAAGACATCAAATGTACACAGTAGCTGCATAGATGATCATCCAAGCTAAGGGATCATGGCTCTATAAGAATCACCAGTCTACAACAGAAGATGATTATCTGTCCTATATACATGAAAATGAATTTATAAAGCTAAGCATGGGAATGCCCACCTCAGCTAGATAATGAAAATAATATGAATATAATGTATTGCATTGTATTTTATACAGGTCACCTTCCAGTTCGAAAAACCTCAGATCCTCATGATAAAGCATTTCACTCGACCTCAGAAGATTTACGACCTCATGCTTTAGGGGGCAACTATTATATACATATTTGGGCACTGCAACCCAAATCACATATGTTGATAAACCAAAGGATTTTAAACCCCTAAAAGTGTTGTTTCAAACCCTAAGGATCATGGTCAACTGATTACATCATTTCCCAGAAGTTCCACCTAAAAAACCACTCAACATTGGTCAAAACTAGACCACATAGGCTGCTCCTTGGTCAAGGTGTGATGCATCTCACCTACTACACACAAGAGGTGTGATGCATACTAAAAATGCCTTTTGTAGGGTGCGATGAGCGAGAGTAGACAAATGGCAGAAATAGTTTACCAAGTGGAAACCCAAATAATATTCTAGAAACTTCTCATATGACACTTGCCTCTCTGAATTTTCCCAGGGATGAGTAAGAGATCATGAAATCTCCAAGTGGAACCAAGAAGTATCAGTGAAATGACACTAATCCAAAACCCAGAAGTTGACTCACCCCTTTGCAAATATCTATAAATGGATCCCTCAGCTGAGAGATCTAGAGGCTGGAATTTTGTAATTTGTAAGGAAGTGTTGTTGGTTTCTCTTTGAGACATTGTATTGTTGGGTGATCTTGCTTTTCATGAGGTGAAGAGGGCTTTCATGCTGAGAGGATGATGCTGGATCAGACAACTGGATTGTAATCCTCTCTTCTACTTCTACTATCAATAAAGTTATTTGAGTTTTCCTCCATATACTTGTGTACTTGTGAATCTTGTATTCGTGAATGCAATTGTATAGTTAATGTATTCCTAATTCTGCATCTTTTATGGTATTATAGATCTCTATGCTTTGAAGGTGTTTTGTTGCTTTGCCTCTACAGGTGTTCTTTAAAGTGGGACAAGTGAGAAAGGAGTGGCAAGTTCTATCAAAGGAGAGAGGAAACAAGCAAGGAGCAAAGCGAAAGATTAAGGTTGGTGCTCTTTGCTTCTCTCTTATCTATCATACATAGAGGAAAACCCAAGTTACTTTGAATTGTTTGTTTCTAAGATAGCTACCCATCTTAGTGGGGCTAGCAGATCGAATAGACACTAGTTTTCCCGGAAATAGGAATCATGGCTAGATAGGAAAAATATGCACTTGGAGAAGCTACTTGAGAAGGCCAACAAGGAGAAAAAGATGTTGTGGTACATGGCTTATCACTATTTGGCACAAAACAAAATTTGCAAAACTAGGATAAGGTGCCTAAAAGCCAAGTTGAGGAAAACTTTGAGGAGCAAGAAAGAGCAAGATAAGCTCAAGATATTGGATGAAGATTCCTTGGCCTAGCATAGTACTTGATGCTGATCACTCATGCCAAATTTCAAGAAATTTGGAAAACTTTTTGACAATTTTGAAATTTTCAAGGAAAGAACAGGTTGTTCTAGCAAGTGCATAGTGCCACCTAGCGCTCGATTTTTCTGAGGACCTCCTCTGGAGGAAAATTTTGAATTTTTGGATTCCTCATGAAAAATAATTCATGCTCAGAAATTACTAGAAAATTTGGACAAGTTTTGGGTCACCAAAAGGGTCAAAAACACCTCAAGAATGCCCTCTTTGCCACTTTTTGGCCACACAAGAAGCAGTGTTGGGAGAACTAATTTTTGGAGGAGCAAATGGGCACCAAAATAAAAAATTCCACTTTTCCTAGAAAGTAGACTGATATTTCTCTCCAACAAGCCAACTTGGAGTAGATTTGGTGAAGGGGAAGGCCTCCAAATGCAGCTGGAAAAAAAGCGCTACACACAGGATGAAAAAGTGCCAATTTTGCCTAAAAACTTTGTTTTTCGCCTAGTTTTCTTCTAGTTTGACTTTTTCTCTCTTATGGTCAAATTCATCAGCTGACATGATGTAAATTGATGTAATATGATGTAAAAATGATAAAAATTTATTTGATAAGGTAGATACATCAGTTTTAGGTGGTTTGAAGATGAATGAATTAGTTTCCTAGGTTTTAGAGGCAAGTTGTTCCACTGCCTACTTTTGTGTTCCTAGTTTAGATATGGTTGAAACCACCCCTATTCTCATGGATTCGACCCCTGATGAATAGAACAGGTGGTCTGTAGGTCTATATCATGTGTTTTTTCAGTCATTTGTCAAGGTCAGACTCTTGTGAAAGCTTTGAGCATTATTGTACATTCATATCTGCAGTTTGGCAAGGAAATATACCAGGGTTTGCAACATTTTGTGGAATTATTGTGGCAAGGTGATTTAGTATTGTTTCTCCTTCTGTAATTTCAAGTTATCATGTGTTTATGTGTGCCACTATCTCTCTCTTTTCATCTTAACTAAATGAATCAAGTATAAAGGTAGAAATCATTGATGTTGCAATGCTCTACCGTAGGGTTTGTTTAGCTTTATATGTTTTCTACTATTTGAAGAGGATTCCTGATACTTTCATGCCCTCTTCAACTCCTCACCAGTCTTAATAATTTCCATTTCACTTATTTAAAAGTAATAAAGCATTTTCCTACCTCGCCCCATAGAAACCTCTGCAAGACTGAGTCCATTCCCCAGACCCAAAACTGCCTTTCACTTTTGATCTAGCAAAACCAACATAAACTCAATTTAACTCCTCTGAGCATATGCTTAGCCTAAAATTAGTCTTTACATCATTCATCTCAAGCCTCACTTTCTATATTTTCTTGAGATTGATAAGGAAAGAGCCCTCTCCCGACCTGGTATGGCTAGCTACTAGGTTAAGTGTGGTTTGATGTTACCCTAGACCTACCTTCCTTCAACCTGAGGTAGATTTAGGCCTTAACACTCCCCAAGTACCACAAACAAGTAGTCATGTCCCTTCCTATATTTTGGTAAACCTCCCACAAATTCCATTGAAATTCTTTCTGAAGGATGAATTGATATAGGTAAGGGATGGTATAGACCCTGTTTCTTGTTACTAGGCTTACTGGTACAAAAAATCATGTATCTTCCTATGATTATAGCTACATATTCTTATATCTTAGGCCAATAAACATACCTCTACAAGTTTGCCACTACCTTTCCTACACCAAAGGACCCTATAACCTTGGAGGTCTGAGCCTCTCTAACTATTTGCGGTCGCTCACCATTAGGAACACATAACGTATCCAGCATATATAGTAACCCATCCTAGATATGGTAGTCCATTGTGTTATCACCATTGTGCACATGAACCTGGCTCTGCAACTACAAAAACACTTCCTTAAAGTATGCAACCTATGAATATGTCTCCCTATATGCATCATGGGTGAATGGATCCATGTGCATTAAAGTTACCAAAGTTATGATCTTTAATGTGGGTGGCCTTGAAATCATGTCAGCTAGTTTGTTTGTGTTTCCCTTCTTGTACTTGACTATTAAATGAAATTGTTATAAAATCCCTATGAAATTATAATGCCTGGTCTTTTGTAGCTTACTCTAGGCCTATAGGAACTATAGTGGCTAGTGATATCTATGGATTATTATGTCCTATCCCATCATATAGTGTTTCCACTTCAAAAATTGCAATAAGACATAGAGCTCCTTGTCATAGGTAAGGTAGTTGAGAACTTCCCCATGAAATATTTTAAAATGGTAGAATACAAGCCTCCCTTCCTACATTATGACTACTCCCATAACATATCCAATCACATATTTCTCCACTTAAAAGGGCTACTACAAGTTTGGTGATTCCAAAACTTGTATGAAATTAATATTCTTCTTCAACTCCTCGAAGCCCCTCTTCTAACCCTTTCCCCATTTTGAGCTCTTGCCACTTGTTTTTATGGTGTGGACTAGTGAGGCTACTACTAAAAATGAGCTTATGAATTTCTCGAGGTATTTTTCTACCCCAATGAACTCCTGAGATCAGCAAAATTAGTAGGCATTGGCCACTTCATGATGGCCTCCATCTTGTTAGGATCTATCTTCAACTCTCCTCCAACCATAACATATCAAAAATACACCAAATAATGCTATGAAAAATCACAATTATTGATATTTATTAGTAGTCAGTGCTTCTTTAATATCTTTAGCACCTAACTCAAATGTGAGATATGCTCCTCCCATGCATAATTAATGAATCTATAAAATGGTGTACTATATCATTAATTAAACTCATAAATAGCTAATGAATTTCATAGGCCAAATGACATGACTAACCACTCATATAAAATTCCCTATTTTGGAGACAATGTTCCACGTATCTTCTTCTCTAACTCAAACTTAGTGATATCCAGACATTAAGTCAAAATTGTAAAGTATTTTCCTTGTTTCAATTGGTCTAGTAGATCAGCTATCCTAGGCATTGGGTACCTACTCTTGAGTGTAATTTTTTTTAATTCCCTATTATCAATACACATTCATAAAGTCCCATCCTTCTTTGGCATAGTGATGATGGATAACCCACAAAATGAGGTACTTGGATAAATTATGTCCTATTCCAGTCATTTCTATGACTGGTTCTTCACCTCACTTTCTTCTATAATGGACTTCCTATACATCCCAATGTTTGGAAATGTGCAGTTTTGAAAGAATTGAATATTTTTCTCAACTTCCCTCTTGGGCAGTAGCCCTTGTGGATCCTAGAGCACACCCCTATGTGTCTATAGTAACTCTTCCAATTGTTGTTTATTTTTCTTAGTACACCCTTCCAAGGATGAATTTTCTCTCATTAAATGTTCTACAAAATGATTTTCTATTAAAAACAGTAAAACTTATTTTCTTCTAAAAGTGATTTGTTTCTTGGCTTGGTTGGCAGTTGCCATCTAAATTTTGGACTTTCCTTTTTGTGTGTTGATGGTGAAGGATATTCCATACTTTATGAGGTGGTATGGGATATCTCTCTATATAAATATTTCATCCTACATGTAGATATAGGGACTTCCAAACACCATTTCACATATATCAAGGGTAACTATATCTAGTTCTACTTCATCAATAAAATCAACATTGATAACAAATCTAATTTTTCACTATTTGGTTACCTTTATCTCCACATCCTTATTTACCCATCCTAATGGATGTGGGATTGGATTATCATGAACTTCGAATCCCAATTTGTTAGCCAACTCTCCTACAATGAGATTGTACAATGATCCTAAGTTGTATAGGGAATCAATCTTTGTGTTCTTGACTTGTATCAATTGTTGAAGGCTACTTAGATTCTCCTCCTTCTACATCATTGTATAAAAAATATTCTCATACACATATGAGCCACTTTCCACCTGATTACTTGAGTCTATGGCTATGATATTTTTCTTCTTATTATCTTTCAATTTGTTCCACGAGGTAAGCTTTGATTGTGACTTCCATAACTTCTCCTATATATTACAATCAATGTTACAGTGGTTGTAGTGGTTGTTGGGATCATGGCACTGGTGTGATGTGGTTATTATATGTTTGTTCCTTCCCACTTTCCACTCTTCTCCCCCTCATTGGAATATCCCCAGTGCTCTTTCCACATTGACCCACTTGATTTCTCTTTCTCCTAGCCTATGGCCTCCAGATATTGTGCCTATACACAAGCCTCAACCACAAATCTAGGTTTGAATAGTGTCACTTTCTTCCATAGATGCCTATGAGACCCCCCAAATACTTGAGGAATACATTTATGTTCTTTGGAGACATACCCAACATTATGCCCATGTTTCTAAATTTTCTGGTGTATACATGTACACTCTACCCCCGCTTTTTCCTAAAATAATTCCACCAAATCCACTGGTGCTCTACATACCCTATAGGGAAATACTATGATTTTATACCAATATGATCCATAAACTACCATGGATATTCCATTAGACATTTCTTCGTAACATATATAATGAAATTATACTTAAAATCCAAAATCTACACTATGAGGCTTAATTTCCCCTCACATTTATGAATTCATTAATAATTGTGCTATGTTTATGCATGCAATAGACAAAATATGTATAAAATAGAGAAATTAAATTAAACTCAAAAATCATAATTGACACAAGATATAACCTAGGAAACCCTTTCTTTAGAAAACCCAAGTAGATGGTGAGGTTGTTTTTCCCTGTTTCTCTAAATGGCCAATGGATTTCATTACAAAGAAGTGAATCCTATAGCTAGTGGGCTACTACAATGCACAAAACATCTTTGTTTTTATTCTCCCTACTAACTCTCAACTACTCTATTCATCTATGGAACAAAATGCACTTAAATAGAATGGAAACCATGTTTCACCTTGTAGCTTAGTTATAATAGCATAATGTCCCACTAGTGGATAAGTTTGACTCCAAATGTTAACTAGATTTACAATATAGACACTTCTAGAGTCTTATTCATCATGATCATGTGGCTAGAATATTTTGCATGAATAATGGGATCTAATGTGATATCCTCTTAAATTATGGTGGTTAAAACAAGAAGGTCAACATACAAATTGCATAAATTATGCATATGAACCCCAACTGAGGTGATTCTTGCACTATCTTAAAGTTATTAGTGCGTAGAATAGTACTAAAAGTTGTACTCTTAAGTAGTAAAGTTTAGTCCCAAAAAATTTCATTTGATGCTTCAAACTACTTGATGGTCCTCCCAATTAGATACAAATCCAGGCTTGTCCAACCTTTCCTAGGAACATTTAACCTCTCCTTCCACACTTAATAATGTATATATCATCTGTAATAAGTTATTAGGAAAGTTAGAGACAATTAGCATATCTTTTGTGCCTAATATGTTTATTATGCATAATATTGATAGTATTTGGTACAGATCATAGGGAATCCATCCAAGAGAAAAACATGGGGCCTATCCCCTACTGAAGGATAACCAAAACTTGACTATATTAGAGAAATTACTACTCCTCCATGTAGTTGTGAATTTATCAAGGAACAAGATCCTATTTTCTAGGGTTTTTGGATGGAAGCATCCCTCCTTCAAGGAGGTTACTCTTTAGTTATGTTTGCATAAATAAGGAGTTTGAGTAGCCCATAAGGGAGAGAAATTTTAGAGATTAGAATTAGGAAAAGTGAAGGATTACTACCTGACATTTTTTTTCAGTAATATTTCATGTATGAGCATATTTTCCGATTAATGAGAAACATTCTTCAGTTTCTAGTCTGGTTTTCTCTTAGGGACCTCAGTCTCCTTAGGTTAGGGCCCAACCCAAGTGCTTAAGTGCATTCTTCTATTTTTTATTTGCATGCATTAGTTTAGCTATAAATTTTCTACAATTTAAGTTCTTATTATTGTCTTTTGCAGCATTGATAATTTTGGGTTGTGTTATATTCTTTGCACGACTAGCCCCAGTAGTTAAAACCTACATTTGGTATCAAAGTTGTTTTGGCTTCAAGGGGGTGCCTTTGTTGCTGAGGGGTTTTTCTTAGGCCTATGGTAGACCCTATTCAGTGGGAGATCTGCAAGATCGATTCTTGTGGTGAAAGAAGATGGAAAGCAATGGAAATATAGATATCGATAAATTTAATGGTCAGAGTTTTGATTTGTGGAAACTCAAGATGGAGGATCTATTGGTGCATAAATATCAGTGAATCACGATAGATCCAAGTACTAAACCAATGACAGTGTCCAATGAAGAATGGAAGAAGTTGGATCAGAAGGAAAAAACCATTATACAATTCTGTGTCTCAGATTCAATATTGTTGAATGTATTAGGGGAAGCTACGGCGAAGGATTTATGGGGCAAGTTAGGAACTTTGTACCAATCTAATTCTCTGGTGAATAAATTATTCCTATGGAAATTGTTTTATAACCTAAGGATGAAAGATGGAGACTCAGTGACAGAGCATCTGAACACATTTAATACTGTGGTAAGCCAATTATTATCTATTGATATTGAAATTTCATATGAAGATAAGTGCATTAGTTTTTTGTGTTCTCTACCAAGTTCGTGGGATAGTCTGGTTGTTACAATAGGTAGCAATGCAATCGCCTTGTAGTTTGATGAAATAGTCTCATCCTTGCTGACAGAGGAGATGAGACGAAAAAATATGGAGAGCTAGAATGGTGATTCTCTATCTATATGAGGACTTCCCGAAACAGAAACAAAAGTAATTCCTTGAGTGGGAGATCTAAATCTAGAGGGAGAACTAAATATCTAGGAAAACCTGTAAAGGTGTGCTATAAATGTGGAAAGAAAGGACACTACAAAAGGGATTGTAAATCTAAAGCTCCTGAGAATGGAAAGGGATCTAATTATGCTCCTTCTGCAAAGGTGAAAACCACCTCAAATGAAGGTGAGGATGTGTACTTGGCTTCTTCTTCAGGTACACATGTAGATCATGAGGCATGGTTGATTGACTCTGGTGCATCCTTTCACTTCACTCCCCATAGACAGTGGTTCTGAGAGTATGAGAAATATGATGGTGGCGATGTCTTCTTGGGGGGTGATAGGAAGGCTAGAATCATTGGTCACGAAAAAGTCAAGTTGAAGTTGTAAGCTAGAAGGATTAGAACACTTTTGGGTGTTCTGCATATTCCTGCATTAGCCAAAAATCTGATTTATGTAAGCAAGATTGATGATGCAGGTGTAAAAATAGTTTTCGAGAAAGATACCTGCAAGATGGTACAAGGAGCACTGGTATTGATGCAGGGAGTTCAGATTGGAACTCTATACAAGCTACAAGGTAGCACTGTTATTGATGGGTGCAACAGTTTCGTGGTTCCTAAAAGTGGAGCAAAAAATCTAGTGGTCTCTGGAGAAAATACCATGTTATGGCATCAAAGGCTTGGATATATTGGAGAGAAGGGCCTTCGAATACTTCATGGTAAAGGTATGATAGAATGTATGTCTAATAGCTCTCTGGATTTTGATTTCTCTGAAAATTGTGTATATGGGAAGCAGAATCAGGTGAGTTTCCCTTCTGGTGGTAAGAGGGCGAAACAGATATTAGAGCTTGTGCATAATGATGTCTTTGGACCTATGTCAGTTCCATCACTGGGTAAGTCTATGTACTATGTATCATTTATAGAT
>APFE030972860.1:186659-230268 GCA_000404065.3 Pinus taeda
TCACCCTCGCAGAAGAGAGATATTCAGTGCCCAGATTTCCCACCACTTTTCAAACATTCTCAATATGATATCTTCATGAAAATTTTAAGGTACTAATGTTGGATTAGTTGTTTGAAAAATATGCTAGTTTGTACAACCTTTCATCTTCTCTGTTATTCTTAATTTGTCGTAATGATCTGTACAGGTTGGGCCAGTGCTTGAAAAATATGTTGGTTTGTACAACCTTTCATCTTCTTCTTTTTTCTTAATTTGTCTTAATGATCTGTAGGGGTTGGGCCAATGCACCATATTGTCCTAAAAGGTGGAGATTGTGCACCAAAAAGGAAATTAATCCACATGTTACAACATTGTTAAAAAATGCAAGACGTATGAAGGTAGTGAAATATGCTAATAAGCAATTTAGATTGGGAGAGACATAATTAAATTTTATTATTTAATTGAAGATTTCCAATTAAAGTAATAATAAATCTATATGTATATCTTAATATATTGATTGGAAGGCTTCTGACAACGGTCAATTCTTTCCATTAGATCCCCTTCAGGCCTTTGGGATACCTACTACTTTCTTATATTATATAGTTGGGGCTTGCTACTTGTTGACATGTTGGCGTAAACAAAATGTGTTTTTTGTTTTATCTCACAGTTGGAGTCTATGGAACAAGAAAGAAGTTTGATAGCTTGACAAAAGTGGTACAAAATACGTTTTTTTTTTTTTATCTCGTAGTTGGACTCTATGGAATAAGAAAGAAATTTGATAGCTTGACAAAAGTGGTAGAGAAAAGATTAATCTCTCCTACCTTGACAGAACTGGTGGTCAAGATCAACACCTACAAGAACCCTTTTGTGGAATATTATCAAAACCAATAGAAGGATATGAAAGAGTGTATAGTGAGAACCTTGACAAACATTGCCACTGAAACTTGCAACATTGTTTGTAGGAAGAGAAAATTATGTTTCTTTTTTCCAAACATGTATGTTAGTATATTACAATGTAATGAATATGTTTTCCTATTATCATATATGGTTTCATACTTTAACAAAACATTTGCCAAGACTTCACTTTTTATTATTCAATGAAAGATTTGCCAAGATCTTACAAGATTTTATAATTCAATGATAGATTCGCCGTGACTCTACAAGATAATATAATCCGGTGAGAGATTCACCAAAAAAATTATATATACATATTATATTATTGATAAAATGCCTCCCATTTTTCCTATGTATCATTGGGATTCACCCATTTATTATACATATAAATTCAGGGTGGTTCTTAAAATTTTCCCTGATAAGACTCCACAAGAGGTATGAACTGGTAAGAAACCTTGTCTTTCACATCTGAGGGTATTTGGATGTGAAACATATGTACGCGTTTCAAAGGAGAAAAGAACAAAGTTGGATAGTAAATCTGAAAAGTGCATCTTTATAGGGTATAAGGATGGTTTAAAAGGTTATAATATTTGGAACCCAGTGACAAGGAAGGTCATGTAAAACTAAGATGTGGTGTTTAGAAGGGTGAAAGATGTTATTAAACATGAAGTCCTACCAAAGGAACCTGAGAAGATAGAGTTTGAGCTAAAGGAAGAAGAATTAGACTCTACAGTAAAAGAAGAATCAAAATATGAAGAACCACAAACTCTGGTTGTGAGAAGATTAGTTCGAGAAAGAAGGCATCCAAAAATTTATAGTCCATCTGCTTTCTATTCAAATTTTTCTTTATCTATTACTGATGATGATCCCAGAACTGTGAAGGAAGTAGTAGATCTAGAGGATGGAAAACTTTGGAAAGATGCCATGGTTGATGAAATGACATCATTGCACAAACATGAGGCTTAGGATCTCATGGAGTTGTCGGCTAGAAGGAAACCCATTGGCAGCAAATGGGTGTTCAAGAAGAAGATGAATGAAGAAGGAAAGGTGGAGAAATACAAAGCTCGGTTGGTGGCAAAAGGTTATTCCGAGATGCTAGGAATTGATTTTGGTGATATTTTTCCCCTATTGCCAAGGTAGCTTCTATTAGATTACTTTTATCTGTTGCTGCTACTTTTGATTTTGAGGTTGAACAAATGAATGTGAATATAGCATCTCTTCATAGGGATTTGGAAGAAGAGATCTACATGAAGAAACTTGAAGGCTTTGCGGCTAAGGGTAAGAAAGAATTGGTATGCAAGTTAAAAACATCTCTTATGGGTTAAAACAGTCTCCAAGGATGTGGTATCAAAAATTAGATACATTTATGCTAGGACTTGGCTTCACCAAAAGAAAAGTAGATCATTGTGTGTATTTTAAATTAATTGGTGACCATGTTATTTATGTGGATGATATGTTTCTGGTTGCAAATGACAAAGAAATTATCCAGGATTTGAAGACAAAATTGTCCTCCAAATTCGACATGAAAGATCTTAATGCTGCAAACTATATTTTTAGCATGGAAATTAAAAGAGATTGGGCAAAGAGGAAGCTCTGGTTAAACCAGAGGAAGTATATTAAGACAATACTGCATAGGTTTAATATGCATGATAGTAAATCGGTGAAGGTTCCTATTCTTATGGGTGTAAATTTGTCTGTTGAATAGTGTCCTAAGACACAAGAAGAGGAAGAGGACATGTCCCATGTTCCATATGCAAGTGCAGTCAGTTACCTGATATATGCAATGGTCTGTACTAGACCATACATTGCACATGCAGTGGTAGTATTGAGAAGGTTTATGTCAAAACTAGGGAAGGAGCATTAGACAACAGTAAAGTAGGTTTTCAGGTATTTGCATGGCACTAATGATTATGGTTTGTGCTACCAAGGAAGACTAGGATTGGACGGAGTTTTGGACATTCGTGGCTTTGTTGATGCAGACTGGGTTGGAGATATGGATCAGAGAAGATCCACAAGTGGGTATGTGTTTCACCTATTTAGAGGTGCAGTTAGTTGGATGAGTTAGAGATAATCTGTAGTGGCACTTTCAACTACAAAGGCAGAATACATGGTAGCCACTCATGTAAGCAGGAAGCAGTTTGGTTGTAGAAATTATTTTCAAGTATGGTGTTAGTACAACAAGCTATAAGGATAGACTGTGACAACCAAAGTGCAATTTTCTTGGCAAAGAACCCTTCTTATCATTCAAAGACAAAGCACATTGATGTTCAGTATCACTTTGTGAAGGATATGGTAGAAGACAAAAAGGTGTTGCTGATAATGGTGGACACTTTGGAGAATATTGCAGATGTATTGACAAAATATGTGAGCTCTGAGAAGTTCTCTTGGTGTAGAGAAATGATGGGTGTTGCAGGGCTGGATCAATGACTAAACTTTCCTATAGCCCCCAATGGAAAGAAAAAAACAAGTAGGAGAATTTTGGTTTGTGTTATATTCTTTCCACGACTAGCCCCAGTTGTTAAAACCTATAGATAAATAAATTTGCTTATGAGTTTTTTTATGCATCTTGATGTAGTGAATTTATCCATAGTTCCTTCATGCAATTTAGTGTCCTTTCTCATGCATTAGCCTATTTATATTTTTGTTAGTTAATTGTTGTTTTCATGTTTCCGTGTTCTATGTTACATAAATTCATGATTTTAGAGCTACAAAATACTCTATAATTTCCTATTTGTTGCATGAATTGGTCCATTGGAGGTACCCTAAGCTTGGATAATATCTATTCACCCTTCTATAACCCTCCTTCACCTTCTTCACTTCTCAAACCACATGTACAACACATAAAACTACCCTTAGTTATTTCATGTAGCAAGACAAGGGCATCTTGTAGCAGTACACATATTTCATGAGAGCACCTCCATATTTTCACTCAAAGTTTTTTTATCATTCCATATCATATTACAATGCACACACAACCCTGAATATTGAATTTAGAATATGAAATACCCCCTAAAATCCTTAACCTGGTAGCAATAATAAATATTCCTTCTTTTCTGCAAATTAGGGCTTGTTGTTTGAAAATTGTCTTTCAATTTGAAGTTGGTTTTCCATGCATAATATTATAAACTTGACTTTATTCCATCTTTCTTGAAATGATTTTCTTTCATTTTCTACAAATAGAATAGGGTTATTTTTTGTTCTTTCCTTTTCTACAAATATAGTAGGTTTACTTTTTGTCCTTTACTTTTCTACAAGGCTAAAGTAGGTTTACTTATTTCTCTCTTCATTCCCACAATTTATGAGTATTTCCAATAGGTTAGATACCATAGTTGTCTCTATGAAACCTAGTTTCTCTTAGTTCCCTTCAGTTGAATCAGATTAGCGGAGGAACACATTGCATGTTGCATACATACTTCCAATGCCTCTTAAGTTTGTACAAACACCCAGTTGACAATTAGATTTGAGACCCCTTGGTAGTTGTAGCATTATTTTTTCAATCTTGAGGGCCATCAATTTTTGGTGCCATTGACGAGGGGGTGTAAAAATATGACAATTTTCTTCCCTAGTTGATTCACTTCATTTACTTTTTCAAAAGCAAAAATTTACATTTGACATCTTTCATTTCAAAAACAAAAAATTGCATTGCATTAGCATTCTCATTCAAAAAATTACAAGGATAGAAAAATATTTCTTCAATACCACAACCCCCCTACTTGATCACATGGTGCAGTAAGAACCACACCACTATCCACTTTTGCAGGAAGAAGTGGAAGAGGTGGAAAAAAAGTATATTAAATGGATGGAAATGGTGACGATGAGGAATATCCTTTTGGATTTCCCATTTAGAATACTCATATAAACATTCATATGAAGAACATCTCTCCATATTTTCTTCCCAACTTCCATGGTATGAGACAAGGAGACCCAAAAACCTTTCTTTTTTAATTTGAAATACATTACAGATCTTATAATTACTTATTAAATGCTTAGAAAATGATTTTTTTTTCCTGCGATATTGAGGGATGGAGCTCTTAAATGGTTTATGGGACTAGGTACTAACTTTATAAGATCATGGGATGATATGAGAACACTCTTTTTGGAAAATTATAAAGACTATTGTATGGAGGAAATATTAAAATGAACCAAAAATAAGATGAGAGTCTTGAGGACCTTGTATAAATATCTATGTCTAATGTTAAAGGGGAAAATTGTATAGTTTAAGATTTGACACGCTAACGACCTTCTTACTTAGAGAAATTAGAGATGAGTGATTGATCTCCTTAATCTAATAGGAAAAGGGGATGTATCCTAATTATAATTTGAAGAAATTTATGAAATATGTAAGCACATATCAAGAACAAGGGTAAAAGTAAGTATACCAGCATCAAAATTAGTAAGTCAAGCTGAGCTTGGTAATTTGCTAGATAAGTTTAAAAATGACATTCTTGAAAATCTATGTAAACAAATAGATATGTTTAGAATGCAAAATATGAAAAACGATAATGTTGAAATTTGTGTCATTTGTGTAGAATCAAATGCTACAAGAGATTTTCCATCATTACAAGGATCGAGACTAGTTTACCAAGAAGATAGTGGAGCAAATCAGACACCTAAACCTGTGTCTCCAAGGAGACTTTGGTAGTCTTGTTAATTAGGTATGGTGCGATATCCTTCCCAGCAATTTCAAGATTATACTCAGTAGTTCCAAAAAAATTGGAATACCCCATTATCTTGGAAACCATGACCACCCCATCCTCAGAATCAACCTTGAAAACAATGTTAGGAAGGATATTATGGAAGAAATCCACAATATTACCCATTATTTCCTCAATATCCTTAGCATAATTAGTTCCAACCTCAATAACATCCACCTCCACCACATCCACAACCTCAACCAAAACCATCTCAAAGATACACTCCCACTCAACTCCTTGCACAACCATTTTTGAACCCAAAAATAAAGTAAACAAACCCACTTATAATGTTGAGGTAAAAAAATTCTAAACAACTCCTCATGATCTAAATAATATTCATCTTAGATCAGGAATAGTAGTGCAAGAAAAATATTCTTTTGCTATCATTTAAGAAAATTATCTAGAAGAAGAAGATATATAGGAGACTAAAGAATAATGGAAAACATTTGATGGAAAACAACCATTGGAACCTGAGATTGAGGAATTTATACTATTCCTATCATCAAATACTTTATGCCTTCCATATATTAATCAAAAAATAGTATAATATGTGAATGGCATGGAAAAATAATACAGACATAATGATTCATATGAGCAAGTGAACTAAGGGCATCACAACTATATTGAACTTTGGTTTTAGACAATTATTAACCTAGAGAACCACTCTCTTATTCAAAAGTTCTTGGCATCCTCAAAATCAAAGTGATAGGTCTCTCATATTATAGTATGTATCAAATCATATATTTCAAACTTGCATAAGAGTCTACCTGTCATCTTATTGTGCATATTGATCCATTGGAAATATTCCTATATGTAAAAGAGTTTTTTTTTCAAGTAGAGTGGTATAGAAATAAAGAATCAAAAAATAGAGAGAGACAAACCTCAAGTGAAAACCCCCTTTGAGGTGTTTGTAGGCTCATTATCTCGAAAATTCTCTAAGATAACCTATGAGCCTGAGGAAAAAAAAAAACAGAAGTAATGAAGATCCATAGATGAAAACCTCCTTTGAGGATCCTATGACAAACTTACTAGTTGAAACTAGTGGGCCTCAAGTAAAAGAAAAGAAAAATAAAAGAAAATGGAGGGAAAAATTGATACACGTGGGAAAAGAATTTCTTTCTATTGTGAATGTGCAAGTATCACTAAAAGAAGAATGAGTGAAGAAGAATAGACAGACCAACCTATGCATCTCACCCAAAACAACAAGCCATGTAATTTTAGAAGTCCCATAAAGCACCCTTACACCATTCTCACCATCATCTATCATCGACAACATCATCTCAACATTTCCAACTCATTTTCTTGTATTTTTGTCTATTGTTCTGAGTTTCTCCAAGAAGGCTCTGCAATGCTACAGGAAGTCTCAAAATTAATAAAAAAGGGTAGAAATTTGTTTTTACCATATCTTGCAAATCATGCATCTAATGGCGAATACTTTTTATAGGGAGATGCATAATGGTGATGGTAACATGCTTATTAATTTTTAACTTGGCCTCTATCGACTACATCCATTTCTCTTGAGATTCATGCATCCATTGGCTAATATTTTAATGGGGAGATGCATAAGGGTGATGATAACATCCTCAAAAAAATTCATGAAATTCTAGTGTATATTTTTTAAGAAACTGGTTGTCATCACTTATAGCCATTTCTCTTATTTTCTCAATATTCTTGCATCCATTGGCTATGATTTTTTATGAGAAGATGCATAAAAGTGATAATAACAACTTTATAATATTTCAGGAGAAGATAGTCTACCCTTTGAGAGATATTGACTATATAAGTCTGCTACAAGAAGTGGACACATTTTATATCCCCGATATGGAAAAAATGTGTAGATCGAGTATTTCCATGGTGTACAAACAAGGAAAAATCATCAAAATCTTCTTGGAACTCATTCATTCCATCAACATGTCTCATCCCTCATTTTTCCCTTCATTGTTGTTGATGACAATTTTCATCATCGTTTGCTAATAGAGTCTCGATTATAACTCTCGCCTCACCATACCAACTTCCCACACCTCAATCTTGCAATTGAAACTCTATTCACTTTACGAGAATATCCTCCATCCTTATTTGATAATGGTACCCTAGTGTGTCCTATGGTTTCTTTATAGGAAAGGAAAATGGACTCTTTCCCCTTTCTTAAATTAAGAAAAGGTGTATTTAATACCTCATAAAGAAACTTCACAAAGCCTCGAAAGGGACAAATTTTTCCTTTTAAATAGAGAAAATTAGTCAAGCCCTATAATATAAGTTTTGTTTTGATATATTTTTCTCTCTAAATCATCAAAAACTAAACATCCCCACCATATAAATTTTGCTTCGATATCTTTTCCTCTCTAAATCATCAAAAACTAAAAATCCTCGCCACATAATTTTTTCTTCAATCTCTTTTCTTCTCTAAATCATCAAACTAATATAATTTTTTCTTCAATCTCTTTTCATCTCTAATATGAGCTACAAAAAGGATTTTCATCTATTGTTCTCTCCTCGTTGTTATGTAATTCTAAAGTCCCTATTACTTTACAGTCATGGCCTCCACGTAGGGACTTTATAGTCATGGCCTCCATGCCAACGCCCAAGTTAAGGGCCAGCTCTTGCCACCTGAAAAACTTTCATCATTGAACATGTGGAGAAGGGAATACAATATATATACTAACGTTTGCACCGGAAGGTGAAAAGACATGCCAATAGGACTACAAAATGTAATATCCTATTGTTAATGATATATCAGATTGAATATTCCTAAATAAACTATTGGGAAACATTGCTAGCACATATTTGTTTTATTCAACATTATTGATCAGGAAAAATGTCCTAATCAACATTTGGGGAAATCCATGAAGTCAAGATTTGTAACATAGATCTATATCTATTTTAGTGGTGGTTCTGACTACTATAATGGGACTAGTTATATTGCGCAACTTTGCAAGGGGCTACATTGTGTCTTTTACTACATTACAAGCATGTTGTGGTAAAGACACAACCCCCAACCCATTATTCACTTAATTTTCACTATAGGGACCCTTTAATTGAATGGTTTGTCATATTACTATTTGATTTTGAGAATTTTGATTGCTTCAATGAGTTCACTTTGTTTCTATTTTCCAATCATAATTTTTTTTGGTCTCATTTCGACGTTTAGTCTATGGAGCCTAATTTAAGATTGGACATTTTTCACTGCCTTGGCCTGTTAAGATGTATAAATTGTACATTAACTTTGTTCCATAAATTTATTTATTTGTAAAAAGTTAAATTTTAATTTTAATTGTAAATATTTTATTTTTATTTATACATAGCCCTCGAGACCAAGAATCATTCATAGGATTTAAGCCTTAATTAAAAAAACAAGTGGTGCAAATATTAATGCATCAGAGCTTTGGTATCGAAGGAATTCATTTGCAATCCCTGATATAGAAGGCTCTAACCTCTTACCAAGTGGCTGTAGTTCATTTATATATTATAAAGTGGTTGAAGTATTGTGGAGAACCCACTTTTCGTTATATTATTCCTGCCTCCCTTTATGTTACACGTGACCACTTTCGCTCCCATTTATCGAGGCTACCCATATCGGGATTTCTTTTTGGAACACATTTTAAAAATATTCAATATATCATCCCGCCGATATTCTGATATGGCACTCCACCAATATTTCGATAACCAATCCTTCCAACCTCCGATATCTACAAGCTTTGATATGTCAGACCGGATATGGTATTAATTCCGGTCGATAAAGATATCGCGTCCGTTCAATATCAGATCTCTAGTATGTAACCACGTTAGAAATTTCTAATATTGGAAGATATTTGACTTACCTTTCCGCATGTCACTTGTCCACCTACATCATCACCTTTGGACTTGATATGGCTATAAAATTGGTTTAATTGTAAAATCGTGTCCACTCATATATCAAGACTTTTGGAACATCACATATCTAAAATGTCTAATAAGATCCTTTCATCTGATCTCCGATAAGCCATGAATTTGATACACATATAATCCATGGCTTAATTCAAACATCGTAGCCATTACATCAGATGTTTACCATATGATTGTTGGGAATTTTCTTAACCATGGAAATCTATATTCAACCAGAGCTCCAGCATAAGCCTTAACCTTCATATCTATATTCTTTCAATAAACTCTGATGTTGAGAGATATGGGGGGATTGTTATTATTTCTCCATGTATAAATATGACTTTTTGGATGAGTAGAGGGGGGCAATGCATGAGATAGAGTAGAGATATGTGATTTATGTGATTGGGGTTTGGTCTCTTTGAAGTTTGAGTTGTGTAAAGAAAAGCAGGGAGTTGAATGTGATATCATATCCACTCCATATCACAGCCACCCAATATCGCAACTATTTCATTTGTCTTATTTTAAAAGTTCCATTGAGATTACCTTCAATACCACTTAGTTCTTGCCACACATAAGTAATACCACTGAGCTCTTGCAATTGAAAAACCAAAGTGTGACAAATTGCAGACGTGGATGGATATCAGGGATTGGAACATATCAAAAGTTGAAGGGGCAAGCACATTGGGATATCAGTATGGAGATAATATTGGAGATCAGAGGGAGTGTTGTATCACTTATCAAAGATCGATGTTCTTAAAATCTTGCTCAGGTGAAAATATATGATCGTCGATACTCGGGAGTGGAAGAAATGATGTGGCAGGTGGGTCCAATAGATATCAAAAATTTGGTTTATCACAACTTTCATAATGTGACTCATAGAAAAAAATATGATATGGTTATTTCTTCGATAGTGTGTTATTATATGTGTTCTATGTTATTTGAGTAGTTTTAACTTTATATTAATCGAACTTTGGCTATGAAGGTTTTCAAAAGAATACTCCAATAGCATAAAGTTCTATTATTGTTTATTAAACATCCAATGGCACATGGTGTAACATGAGTTTGGTCTTGAAGGCTATTTATTAATTATTCCTAAGCATTTAAGATTTAAAACAAATTTTTATTAACAACAAACTTAGTAATATCAAGGAAAATTAAATATTTAACATTGTAGTGGATCATTTGTTCGATTGAGATCAGAAGGAAAAGATTTTTCATAATTGACCCTGGGTTTATCCCAAAAACTTATGTAACAAAACTCATGAGCATTTTATTGGAAATAAGCCAAATCATAACCAAATGCAAAGAAAACCCACAACAGATAGCCTATGAACCTTATAATAATGACTTTCCATAACTTTATAGGAATGATCAAATAAAAGTGAAATAACAGTGAAATGATTGAGAATCGAATTAGATACAACAAAGGAGCATGTAACAACAATATAATGATCTTACAATGAGCATGTAACAGTACTATAGTGAACTTGGAAAGAGTACTTAATTGAAATGAATATAAAACTAGTTAGAGAGAGGCAAGTATAGCAGGAAAACCTTTGAACACATGATGAGTAGATGCATTTACATTTAATAATGAACCTTCAATTTAAAGGTTTAACAATAATAGTAGGCCTTATCAAATTGAAAGAATTTATGACTTGATATTCAAAGTAATAGAAGGAAGGATTATCCATTTATAATATTAAGAAGCTTATAAAATTGGTTGTTTGAGTTCCAGATATATTTGTTTGAAGTGTATTAAAATAGAGGAAGAGGTGCAAATAAAATTTAATAAATGTTGGTGAGGAACAAGTACAAATAAAAGTGAAATATTTTGCTTCCACTGCTATTCATATATATAGTGAGAAGGTTAATAGTTGACTATAGATGATGGAAAAGAAAGACCAGGTGTGGAAAGTGTCTAGCCCTTATGTCAATAAAAGCAAGTTTCTTAGCACATATCTCTTTACAGTATCCACATAGTAGGGACATGCACTCGTTATCCATCTTGATAGTCTGCAAAAGGGGAAAAACAAGAGCTGTTGAATTATTTGAATGCCATAAGTGGAAATCATAATCTTAATATTATTAGTACAAGTAAAGGAGAGTGTAAAACATTGATGAAATGAAAAATCACTTCAAGGATAGAAAGTTGTGGAGGAGCAAGGTTTTATTTATTCGAGAAAGGGGAAAAATATTGAAATTTCAAGTGATTTTTTCAGCAAATATTTGTAAAATAAGGCAAGTATGTTGAAATTGAATCAAAATTATAATGATTGAAAGGGAAGCACTGATCAGACTGTATTTAGCTATAAAGACTTTGATGCTAACATGGATTCCTCTTGTTGCCTACATTTGACGTAAGCATTACCTTGCATGCATCAGCAGCAGTTGAATGGAAATGGGGGAGAGATGCAAAGACAATCTAAGGTTCTAACTTTGGAGATGGTAGTGAATGTTAATCCTTGCCGATCTGTGTTTCCAATGTCAATTGTTGCCTTTGTCATGTCATGCCTTGTGATGTATGTAATGTCAAGCCCCATGCCATTCAAAGGGGAATTTTCCTGTGAGACCCTTGCATTATTGGGGGAAGTGGAAGATAAGATGGGTTGAAGGTATCCCATGGTAGACCTTTGTATTGGAAGAAGTCAACAACAACAAAGGATGGAAACTAAGGGGGTTTTGATATAGGTGCATAGAAAATGGAAACTACTTTTCCAATTGCTCTATTGACAAGACTTGCTTCAACCCACAAGATGCATGTGAGGAAAACCTATTGTTCATTGCAAATAAGAACTTTTGCATCCAACTATTCATATTCTCTGTGTGTACCAATAGGATGGTGGTTCCTTTTCTCTGCGTATCATCATGCAATTGGCATGTTCAATTTTTTTAGCATTTGTTTGTTATGCAATGTGACACCTAGGTTGGTTGGATATAGGTGCATTGCATTATCGAAAGCCTACTCCTCATTGCTTGACAAAAAGGAATTTGTCCTTGGCATGAGAAGGTTCCAGTCCTCCATAGTTGGTGTTGCATTCCTAATATTCATGAGAAATTGACAAAATACAACTTGAGCAAGGTCAATCCCCTGCAGACGAAATATGGTAGACAGTGTGATGATTGCGTCAAAGTTGTGCCAAAGGGAATTGTCACATGATGTGCAAACATACATGGGGATGTCCTTCATAGGAGGTAGTTGGCCAAGATCACCAACAAGATGATATACCGATTTCCAAAAGGAACATTTTGATATAAAGGGAATACCTCCCTTAAATGACGTCTATGCATGAAATACGTTTAGTCCCAATAAAGTTCATTTAATCAATTAAACTGTATTTGACATGATGAAACTTCTCTTGGAGATGTAGAAGTGCTTTTCACTACAGAGGATGAATCGAAACTAAAGGAATGTGAAGTGCATAAAGGATTGTACATGCCTTTATGTTAAATGTTGCAACACCTCTTGGAGCTAGTAGGAGCAATGGGCTTGAATTGGGAGTATATTCAGCTAGGAATGTATCTTTTAGGCAATCAATTAAGTGAGACTTCCTCGTGCTAGCAGTACTTTGGATGAGCATTCTAAGTGGAGGAATGGAGGAAGTGGTCCTAAATTGGGTGAGGAAAATGTTGAAAGCAACTTGCTGGGTTGGTGATAGTGAGGCAAGGAAGAGGGGAACTGGAGAGGGGCTAAAATGGATTTGGGTGAATGAGTGACTAAAGTATATGAAACATATGGCTGTCTCTTACAAAGTGGAAGGGATAGTAGTATGGTCCCAATTGTGGGTTGAGTCAAAGTCATGATGGCCAAGCATGGGAAAGTAATTAATTTCCATGTTGTTTTCAGGGTGTAGTTGAGGAAGGAATTTCCATTCATCCATGTCTACTAATTTAGGGGGTTTCAACATAGCATTAGTGGAGGTGTCATCAAAGCAAGAGGAAATGGGGTCTTCATGGGAATGATGAACATGCCATGCAACATACGCATTTCATTTTTGTTCCCAATGTGAAATAATTGCTTCATCAATGGAGCCAATGTCCGATGGGAGTGTACAAAAAGGGAAGTAGAGAAGTATTTTACTCCAATAGAAAGAAGCCTAGCATGCATCAGCAAGGGAAGGGATTAAGTCATAGAAAGGGAGGACATGAACAATATTGGAAGGGTTTATTTGTTTCCATTGGTTATGTTTTTGGCGAGCAGAGAAGGATCAGGAACGTGTAGCCTCAAGAAGAGTTAGTGTTTCAAGTGAAGGAGGTCTATACATGTATGCTACAATGAAGGGTGGTGTTTGTAAGGGGGCACCTAGACCATGAGAAACACGTCTAAGACTAGTTTGACTAACATTGAGGAAAACAAATAAGCAACTATAAAGTGAAAGGGGAAGCTTTTTGTAGCATATGGCATGTTTCTTATGTGTTGATGTCCCTATCAATCTATGAATCTATAAAGGCCTTCTCCTCCCTGAGGTAAGACACATATCTCAACAACTCCAAAAATCTGCTAGTATACTCATCATCTATCATAGAACCCATCTACAACTCATAAAATGCCTTAGCTCCGTCCTCATAATACCTCTCCAATAAGTACTTCTATTTGAAGAGCCTTTCAAATGAATGGCAAGTCAAATCCTCCTCATGCATACCCTTGACGTTCTTCATGTATTCCCACCAAATATCTGCTTTGCCTTTGAGACTAAAGGTGGTTATCTTTACTTTCATGTTTTCTGAATAATCATGCAATCAGAATAATTTCTTCATACCAAGCAACAATGCTTGCATCTTGTGATTTCTTCATCTCTCCATCAAAGATAGGTGGATTTTCCTTCTTAAACTCATTTTAAAAGTATCCCCTATCACTCCTCCTTTAAGGATGGTGGTAATGATGATCTGATGTCTATCATAACTAGAACTGAAATAGTACCTGTGTCGATCACCTCTCCTATCCAAAGTTTCCAACAGCCTATCATCTCTGATCATGTCAGATCTATCTGACCTATTTCTACTAGGAGACCTACTACCATATGCCCCATTAGTTTTGTCCTCGTGTCCATGTCAGATCCAAAGTGGTCCCTGTCACTGCAAATCTAACAAACTATGCAGTAGTATTGCATTCACCTTTGCTTGTTTCTCTTGTGCCTACATGATTTTTTCGTTGTCTACTTTGCAATTCCTTATTTCTTCCTTCAGGCTTCTCAATGTTTCTGCCAAGTCATAAGAGTGCCCCACACCATGCTACCCATATGATAAATAGGGATATTTTATGTATTCTACCACCTTACTAGCCATCTGATCTCTTTCCTACAAGGTATACTATGTCAGCTAAACCAAATCACAATAAACCAACATACCTTAGCATAATTCGGGGAGTATACCTTGTCTACAAGATCATCAAATCAATGTGATATATCTATAACATAATCATAACACCATATAGATGTATATCAAATAAGTGTATCAATCAATGAACACCATTCTAGCTAGGGTCCAATCATCAATGCAAGGTCATATCAACAATGTATGTTGTGACTTCATGCATGACAACAACCATTAATCCATTGCACACATTTCCACATGCAACTATCAAAATGCATAAGCAATGCCTAATCAACTACACATATATATGAACACATGTAGTCAAGCATAAGTGATAAATTCCTGTAATCAACCTACAAGGCTGATATGTAATCAAAACATTCAATAATGCAAGTAACATACACGAATGTAGTCAAGAGGCATATAATCAACATGTAAGTGACATATAACCATATGAAACCATTCATATACTTCCGATGATGCATCCCACAAAATCACATCAATCTCCTCATGACAACCTTACTACAATCATGATCAGCATGATGCAATGCAACAATCACATGGAATGAAAGTGTAAGAGACACACATGCAAATGACATGCATGCATGACCAAGCACCTTCACCCAAGGAGAGTGAAACCATGCTCTAATCCCAATTTGTAACACCCCCTCCTCCCAAGTCCACCTAAGCAACCACCCATCCAAATAGACATGTGATGAGAGAGGTTACTAAGGGATTCAATCTTCCAAGGTGACCTTAAGGAAGAATTGACATAACATATTAATCAAACCCATCCACATTAGAAAAACACTCTCAAGGGACATGTCAACCACTCAGATAGCCTATCCCTAAGTCCCACTGATCATTTAATCCTTTTAACCTAGAGTCCCTCTCATGTTATAGGAAATAAAGCAACTAGAAACTCAATGTCGCTCTCATTGACTTCTATGCCAGCAATTGTGGACTTTTCTTAGCAGACTTGTTCCAGCGAGCCCAAGATTTGAACCGGTTTTCTAGCCTAGAATCCTGGCCTCTACCTAGAATTTGCAATAACCTTTAGAATCCATCATAGACATGATAATAATGCTGATGAATCAAAATCAACCCTAGAACTAGGCCTAAGAAGCCCCAACCAAGACTGACATACTGTCAAACACTTGGCATCAATGCAACCTACAGGTCTAGGATACAAGACAGAGCATAAATGACTAAAAGAAATTATGAAACATAACCAGAAGGATCACCTACTTCTCCATTGAAATATTATATCATCAATTAGGTCTTTCATCCATCCATTTAACAATTACAAGTAAATACATTAAATAACCATGACATGAACCAGTCATTTAACCATGCTTGTAACCAGCCCATATAAATATTAAAGATCTGATAGTCATTAAATCCACATATAAATCAGTGCAAAAGTAAGAGAACTTATCTTTTATTAATCATAGGCAAATTCGACCAAGTTCGAGACTTCCACGTACCACCCGACCATAGATATGGCTGAACTAAATCTCTCTTTCAGCTAGTCATCCACGTGCCATATTCCAAGCATGAATATGGGATCTCATAGAACAACCAGTCCAAGAAAAACCAAGGGAATCCAAATGTTAAACCACCTCCACCATCACCAAATTGTGATCACACCAAAAATGGGGCTCTGATCATACTCAAACTAAACTTGGAATGCCATCCAAAATCCATCACTATCCTTGAGGAATTTTCCATCTCCTTGTCTCTCAAGCTTTACTACAATCTAAACCAAAACACTAGGCCCTAAACTAAGACCATTATCCCAGACTTTACCGCAATCTAAACCTGGATAACTAGACCCTAAACCGAGACTTCTCCCTGAGTATTTACTGTGTATCCTACCAAAATCGGTCAAGGGATTCCTAGGCCTTTGGGAATGGAACTTGAGACCACCTCCACCTTGGATTCCGAAATACATCTAGAAAACCAAAGTTAAAAAACTGAAATAAACATCCCAACACATTGGCATATGGAAAAAGCAAGGCTAGGCTGAAATCCACTATCATAACCCAGCGAACCATGCCACTAATAGCAAGAGAACCATACACCAACATGAAAATCCATGCATGTCCAAACCAGTTAGGAAATCACACATGCAAAAGACTACCTATAAGTATTCCTACTAAAGTTGCTTGATCTTTCTTTCCTTCCTTGATCCTTGCTTGCTTTTCCTTTCCCTTGCTTGTTTTTCCTTTTCTTTCTTCAAACTAGAGTGCTCCAAGAAAAACACTAATTGACCAAGAGTGAGAGAGAGAAAAAATAATAAGAGAGCTCTAAATCTAAACTAGCAAAAGGTTATCAACTCATCCTCAGAAGACTTTTAATGAATGAGGCCTCTATTTTCTTCATTGTCCATTATTTTCCTTCATTTTCCTCCTCACATGCAACCTGTGAACTTTCACCTTCCTTTTCTCCTAATTTCCTTTATTTTCATAAATAAATGTGCCAAAAATGCCTTTTTTCTTTTTAATGTCTTTTTCTTATCCTTTTCCAATTTTCCTTAGCCAAAATACACATCTAGGGATGCCCACTAGGGTATCTTTTCCCAACATTCATCTTGGAATAAGTGACCCTTACCCATGTTCTTATTTTTCCTTTATTTAACTTTTATTACATGAAATTTTTCACCAGGGCCATTACAAGAAAGAGTAGTATTGAGCGCAAAGAAAGAGTACATGGAGGAGTGTTTGTAGGAGCAAGAGTATTTAATGGAAGGGGAGGGAAGAAATCTAAATTTGAAAGGGAAGGAAATAGGAGAAAGTGTTTATTTGTGTTTTTTTTTTCAAATTGTGAAAGGGTGTGTACATCCACATAGTATTGTTTTTATTTTTATTTTTTATTTTCGAAATTGGAAAAGAGTGTGCACATCCACATATTAGTTGTGTGACATGAAGAAATGCACAAGACAAGAAGTATAAATATGCAAGATGTGAGATAAGCAAAGATCAATTATATACATTTTTTTTAATTGTTGTTGCAAATTGGGAAAGAGTGTATACATCCAAGGCAATAAGTAAAAAGATCCAAGGTGCAACATAACTAAAGATCAAATAGATTTAAGGTAAAGAAGCAACAACCTTTTCTAACAATTCAGTGTTTGTATTTAATTGCATAAAACATACTTTAAAAGGATGCAAATATACTAACTTGTTTAGAAGGAAGAAAAAAAAGAACATATATATTATATTTAAATGTAAAAGATGTAGCATAGTCTAAAGGTGGAAGCTACAACATGTAACATAGGTGTATATACATAGAGGAGAGAAGTATAATGGTGAAGTTAACAAAGGAAGAGGGTGGTAGGGGAAGAAATTAGAATGAATGAGAAGCATATAGAAGTTGTTTTCTACATTTCAGTTTGATATGGGAGGAGAAAAGGGAGTTTCAAAGGTAGTGAACAAATGAAGCAGTAGACATTTTTTTTTATATCCTCGAGGACAATGGAACATGCAAGCCCATAGTTGATTTCCTCTGAATTGATTAGTACAAGCTTCAAGTGGTCGACACCATTGAATTTATCTATTTTTACAAACTATGTGAAGAGGAAACGATGGCATGAAACCCTTGAACAAAGCTTGTGGAGAGTATGAACAATTATTTTTCTTCGACACCCATGAGTTCAATTGCAACATCATCAAAATCTGTGACATTTTTCAGTAGACCTGTGTGGTCATGCATTTCAAATTTCAGCACATAGTGCTAGTCACATTCCAAGAATCCCCCACCACATTTTGTGCAGCACCACATTCCATTTGAGTGGTGGAGAAATTTTTTCATGCACTGGATGCCATCAAATGAGAGAGGGCATGCAAGAAAGTAGAATTCTTGCATTTCAATAGAGGTGATGGTTCCATGAACAGAGAACCATGTTGTTTTTCTGAGGGGATGAAATTCTATGAGGTCAAAAATTGAACGTTATGGGTGGGCTTGCTTGGAAGACCTGGAGAACGTTTTACTTAATGATGTTGAAGAACCCAAGTAGCATATTTTATGAAACCATGACTGAAGTTGGCGAGTCTCTGGAATGTATGGATCCATCAGGAGGCTGCTGGTGGGGAAATTCCCTACATTTCCTATATTAAATTCGGCTATGTGGCCCCCTTTGATTGTAAGAATGGTAGAAGAGAAAAAAGAGCGGAGTTCAGCAAATTCCTTGCCTATAATGTGGCAATTCTCACCCCATAGGGTGATGTTGATACTATACCCAGACATGTATTCCAAGCTGAGAGTTTTTCTAGGTGTTTCAAACCCATCCCTTTGACAAATGGTGGATGTTTGAGAAGTGGACCTCACCATGCCAGTGATGTCCACAATTGAGTTGAGGTTTGCAGATCTAATTTCACTTATAGATTTGAAACGGAAATGGTGGAAAGGAACTGTTGAAACATCATCCAAGCAAGGTTTAACATTGGAATTTGCAGAGAGGAAGACTTCCCCACTAGGGGAATTTTGAGGTCTAAAATGGGCCTCCTAAGAAAAATGTACAACCAAAATAAAATTTACAAGAACCAATAGGATTCAAGATGATGATGTCAACCATAGGGGATGATTCACCATTTTTGGAATAAAAAAGTAAAAAGTTTAAAAAATAATAAGATAATAAAATTACTTTTTCAACTCATATTTTCAACTTATCTCCCTAAATTTTAACTCATATTTCAAGCGGGATTACTCATTGGATGAAAAATTCAATTCCTCATCCAAGGCGTACCCATGTTGCATACTTTTGATGGACCCTACTACATGAAAAACGAGAAATACATGAAAAAACATGATTGTAATCACATTTTTCATGTATTTCTCATTTTTGGTGTAGAAGATTACATCAAAAGTACGCAACATGAGTAGTCTTTGGATGAGGAATCAAATTTTTCATCCAACAAGTGTTTCCGCTCGAAATTTGAGTAAACTCATAGGGAGATAAGTTGAAAATACAATTTGAAAAAATAGTTTTTCTTTCTTCCCTCTAAAATTTGATGATGTAATCTAATCTTATTTTATTATTTCCAGTATTATTTTATAATTTCCTTAGGAGGCTCATTTTAGACCTCGAAATTCCCCTAATGTATTTTTTGTCAAGATGGTTGTAAATTGTGTTTATTGGTTTGACTGTCCCATTGGATAAGGTCATGCAAGGAATCTACTAACTCACCGAAGGTAGATAGATGGATTTCATCATTGGCACAATCAATGAGGTCAAATCCAAAGACCTTTCTAGATGCTCGAGCATTGTTGTACGAGCAAAGGGTTCTTTTTGCAAGCACCCTATCTTGGATCAACCAATCTTTACAGTAGGGGCTTAGCGCCATGAATGGCATGGGAGTAGGCATGGTAGAGGACAACTAAGTTGATGATGAAGCAGAACCCCTTTGGCGAAGCAGGAGTATGTGAGCAGGGGCTGTGTGATGTTGAATAGCTCTCTTGGTATGTGGATAGTTGTACCAATTGAAGAAAGGTTGGGTCCCTAATCAAAGCTGCATGACATTCGATAACTTCGAGTTCAAGAAATTTTATAGTCCTAAAATGAAGGAAAGAAAGAGGATAACAATGTAGAATTAGATGGAACGTAATTGGAAAAGAGAGGGAAGGAAAATAAAAACATAAATGATGTGGTGAAGAGTGTGAACATACGCATAGTTTTCCAAAAGTGTGCAAGTGGATTCTTTGAGAATGATAATCGACCCCAATGCCAAGCCACCAAAGACGACATGGGAATTGTAAGTAGACGACAACAAAGTTTTGTTTTGAGAGGTACTGTCGGAGAGGGAAATGTGGTAGCATTGGGACAATGTATTTTTCGAAGGAAGAAGCTTGAGTTCAACTATTTGGAGCGATGGTTGGATCATTATAAATCTAGCTAGCAACAAAGTGATGGAATTCGCTATCAAGGTAGGCCCCATGATGAGGAGGAAAGGAGGTGTCCTAAAAGGTGAAAGCGAGTGAAATGTTGTTAAAATAGGAAGGGAAATGGAAATCAATCAGTCAGTGATGTCTTTCTCATAGGGTTACTAAATTTGCAGGCAAATGAAAGAAGAATGATTCACGATTTAGATTGCTACTAACATTGAAAGGTAAGGGGAAATAAATCATGAGATGTTTAATCATAGAAAGTTTTCCCTCTATATATGAGGTTTCAGAAAATCCACACCCCAATTTTCTATACATCCTGGCAATTCAAATATTCTTCTTATAGTAGAAACATTCAAAAGAAAATCTATATATGCAGTATGACAACATTGTTATTTAGCATCATATTTTACAAGGCGATATGGTTAGCAGGTTCTCGATTCTCACCTACTTGTTAATGGAATTTCGGGATAGGTATCCATGTGAAGGTAGTAGCAGTAGGATTTGGAGCAGCAATAGAAACAACAAAAGCAAGAGGGCAACAACATCACAATAACAAAAACAAAAATTGCAACCTGAAAAGCAACAGAATAGATCGAGGTGAAGAGGCTAAATATAACACGCGTTCGTCCACCAACTAAGAAGAGGGGGAAATAAATGAGAGTAATGAAAGATGGCATAGATCTTAGTGCTACTAATGACAAAGATAATGAAAGATATCTTTATGTGAGTGAGAATAAATGCACATAGCCAGTTCATTAATTAGTTTAATGAATAAAATAGCCCCCGAGACCAAGATGTGTGCATATGCTTTAAGCCTTAATCATTAAACAATGTGGCATATTCATTAAATATATATCAAATATTTTGGGAATTGATACTTTGAAATTAGAAGAATGGTTTTGGAAATCTCTGAAACCCAAAGTTTGATCCATCATATTAATGTGGCTCTTTTCAATAAACGTATATTATAAAGTGGATAGGGCATAAAACATATGATAATCAACTAACAAAGTAAAGGACCCATATTCCACATCATTGTCTCTGCTCCTACATATTGGAGGTAATGGATACTGGGGTTTTCATTTTGAGACACATTAAGAAAAAACCCGAATAACATCATTCATCAATACTCCAATATGGTTCATCATCGATATTATGATATGCCAATCTCCTGATCTATGTCAATAGAGAGTTCGATATTGAGCTTGTGAAGCTTAGAGATCAAAGATAACTTAATGTTTATTAGGCACACAACTAAGGGGAATTTCTTTGATTACTGCAGGAAGCATGCATTCTAACAAATAAAAAATTATAGCCTGCATCATACCAACACACTAGCAATTTGATTGCCATTTCCAAATTATGTATCAAGGTTTGTCTTGAATATAAATTGTTCACATTTTTTTAATTCCTAAGCATAAATCTAAGGTATCAATATTATTATCTCATTATCATGACAACTAAATATTAAACCTATGATGTGCTAATTGAAATCATTCAATTTATAGAAATTTGTACAACCCCAAAATATCACACAAAATATTATACAAACTATTATTTTCCACATTCCTTAGTCCTCCTTTCGGTGTTCCTTTGAAACTGTTGATCAGGAAAAATTTCCTAATCAACATTTGGGGAAATCCACCCAATCAAGACCTATAACTTAGATCTATATCTGTTGAAGTGGTGGTTCTGACTAGTATTATGGGACTAGTTACCCTTACACGCAAGTGTATAATACAGGGATAAATGAAAGACAAAGTATAACTCTAAGCTATGTATTTCACACCTATTACTTTAATATAATTTAAAATATAAGCTTATTAGCTAAATGTACCCGGGTTTTATTGAGTTGACATGCTTTTATAATTTTCCAATGTTACTTATTAATATAGATCAATAAGTAAAACTGAAAGTAACCCCCCTAAATGATAAAAGTAATTTTTATTAAATAGTTAATCAAAATTATCTTTTAATGATAGCAGACATGTAAAAATCAATGAATCATGAAAAATTGAATATCGCTTTCATTAGTATCTTCAATAGTGAAAAATACCAAATTTGATTCAATACACAGGAATGAATAAAAGAAACAATTTCTTTTGAAAAACAAAGACAGAGGAAATCCAAAATAATAGTACCCAAGAGGAATTCTGCTATGCCTTCTCCAAAAATGCTTGATGGTTCCACATTAAGATAAAAGATCTCTTACAGATAGTAGTACACATATAAGTATTTTTTGAATTCAAATTAGAACCCTAATCTCATAATCAAGATGGGTATTTATACATTTGAAAGAATAATAGCTTCTTCCTAGTTTCTCAACTACAAATTACATAAAAAGGAAATCCAAACAATACATTAATATCCAATGGATAATCTTGGCCTAATCTTATCAAATTGCATAAACCAAATCCGAATCCGATTCAAAAATACTTTGAATAGGTCGAAGGGTTGTTTCCAACAAATTCCCTGAATAGCCTTTTAAAGAGCCTCGGTCATTCTTTAGCGTTGAAGTGGTTCAACGATCTGATTAAAATAGGAATTCCATCCAAAATCAACCTTGGAATTATCATGAAATCTAAATAAAATAGACAAAACAACATTTTGTTTAAAATAACTTGAATCTTAACCAATTACAATGAAAAAAAAAAACATAAGAAATAGCCCGAGAATAGTGATTGGTGAACGCGATTGAATATTAGAGGATTTGGGTATCAGAGGTTTTGAAATTGTCGCAACACAGCCAAAATTATTATATTGTAGAAATATGATATAGAGAGGACGTGGTTTTGCATTAAATCATCGTAATAAAACTAATCGGTTCCAAAAGTATATCGAAGATTTTAGACATGTGTCATTCCAAAAAAAATTATTTATGAACGAATGAAATATCACAATTAAACAAAATCTTTAATTATATTGGGTCCGACATATTAGAAGTCGAAGGGAGAGTGTTGTATCGTGACTCGGAGATCAGAGCTTATATGATATCAAAACAATGGATATCTGCCATATTAGAAATTTTAAGAGGTGACACAACAAAAACTCTAATATGGGTATTCTCTGATATAAGCGAACGAAGGAAATGATGTGGAAGGTCGGTCCAACAGATATCAAAAATTTGGTTTATCACAAGTTTCATAATGTGACTCATAACAAAAACCCCGATAGCATAAAGTTCCACTATTTATTCATTAAAGCGTCATTGCCACATTGTTATAACCTGAGCTTGGTCTCGGGGGCTATTTCTTAATTAATCCTAATCATTTAAGATTTAAGAGTCTTTAGCATTGTAGTGGTTCAATTGTCCTATTAAAATTCGAATTCCATTCAGAATCAACCTTGGGATTATCCTGTAATCCAACAAAACAGAGTTATCAACATTTTATTTAAAATAACTAGAATCTTAACCAATCGTAATGAAGAAAACATAATAAATAGATTGAGAACAATGACTGGTGAATGTGAATGAATATCGAAGTATTTTGGTATCATAAGTTTTGAAACAGTCACAGCATAGCCAAAATTACGATATTCTAGAAATATGATATAGAGCGGATGCAATTTTGCATTAAATCATTGTAACAAAACCAATCGGTAACGGAACTATATTGGAGATTTTAGACGTTCCCGATTGGTTTTGTTACAATGATTTAATGCAAAATTGCATCCGCTCTATATCATATTTCTAGAATATCGTAATTTTGGCTATATTCGAAGTCGAAGGGAGAGTGTTGTATTGCTAATCAGAGATCGGAGCTTATATGATATCGGAACATCAGATATCTACCATATCGGAAATTTTAAGAGGTCACACAAAAAAAAACTCCGATATGTGTATTCTCTGATATAATGGAACAGAGGAAATGATGTGGCAGGTGGGTTCAATGCATAAAACATTTGAACCAATGGATTGAAGACTTGCGGTATCCGGTGAGATTGTTGTTTTAATCAACAAAGTAGAGCCCAAATCTTGAATTGTACCCCACTTCCCACTCCCAATTATCCAACAAAGACCACACAAAATAATCGCGAACATCACACCGTCGAATTGGTATATTCTTTCTAGGCCGACCAATCTGCTATAGTGTCATGAGGAAGAACCTCATAATAAAAGTCCTATCAGCTTAACAATGTTTTTTACCTCCTCATCGCACATGTGGGAGATGTCAATTTTTTTTATATAAAAAGGGGAGGAACGTTACTTCCACATTTGCAAGGTAGCACATGCACGAAGGGGTTGATTTCTTACTTCATTCCACGTAGCATGTCTGCAACACAAGCTCTACATTTAGTGTGTGGCATGTACTGAAATTCAATTCAATGGGAAATTCGAAATTACAAGAAGTTACTGCTACCCAACAATCTAAGCTGGCAAATTGCAAAATTCTAAACTAGGAAATTGCTTTAGTATCATTCCCTTTGGATATGCACCACATTCACTTCTCACAACACTAAGGTTGAACGATAGATTATTTTTATTGGATAGAATCCTTATTGTATCAATACTCAAGATTGCATCTGCATTCTTCTCTATTTTATAGTATTTATACATCTTCCGAAGTATCGAGTTTTAATGCATGAATAACGTCAAGTTATTAATTGGTAGAGATTATGTACAACTACTAGTAGAATCAACAAATTTATGGAGAGAAAGCCATAATCAAGGAAAGCTAGCAATTTTTTGCGGATACAAAAAAACGGTAACAATAGCTACCAGAGATGAATATTCAACAATTTTTTGTATGTGAAACTAAAAATATGTGAAACTAAAAATAAATAAATAAATAAAATTATTTTAACGTCCACGAGACTAAAGATATCTTATGGGATAGATTGTTTCTTCATTTGATTGATCTATTTAGCACTTTTCCTATGAAGCATCACAATAAACACTGCCAACTTCTCGACAAACCCCTGGCTAAATAGATTATCCCAAGAAGTAGGTGCCAGAATATATGCATAACTTTCCCTGATGTCTTTGAAGACCTCATATTCTAAAATGAAATGAATTTATATTTCCACTTTTCCAACAAAGGTGTGAAGGAAGAGTTCTATGGATTCTGACATGTTGAAGGCATCACATTTCATTCTTGTCTAATTCCCACATTTCTTTACCATTCAGGTACTGATTTAGTGGTAGTTATGCAAGAGTGTGGTTTTTTTCAAGTCATTCATCTCGTTAAATTGGACTTTGTTTGCTCCCTTCATACATATATTCCATCTTTCTTATGCAAGTGGTATTGAAAGATAGGTTGAAGCAATAAAGGGAAAACTCATTTTTCTCATGTCAAATCTCTTCTTGTTTTGTAGCTTATCCATCTCAGTTTCCAGCACTCCTTTTCTTAATTTTATTTACCAATTTAGCACTCTACATACCTTTTCTTTCTTGTAAATATATATTTAGTTTTCTCGTTTGAAATTTTTATCTGTGCCTCAGATATGGATAACTAAGTAGACATTGTATACAAAGCTCCCAAAAAAAAATTAAAAAAAAAAATACAATGCACTTCATGCCATATATATACCTGCATGGTTTCCTATTAAATTTATTTCATTTTATAGCCACACGTGTGCATAACGGATGAAACTACATTGTGAATATTTTTTTGTTATCCCCCTTTATATAGTTCAATTCTTTTCTTTTCTTTGTATATAACTTCTTAAGTTGAAAGTTATATTTAGTGTTTTTTTGTTATGTTTACTTTAAATATATTTTATGTTTGGTATATAATTTTTTTAATATTTTTTTTATTCAAACTTTTCTTTTGACCACAATGTTTCCTCAATTAAAAGATATGTTAAAAATGCAAGTGAATCTATAAGAAATGATTCTGACTCACATTTCTCTAATGGAAACGCAAGTGAAGAACTCCACAATGTAATATAAGTTACTCACATCTCGGCTTATAACACAAGTTGCAAAAATTAGTAAATATTTCTTCTTATGAACTTAGTAAGGATGAACTAGAGGTCTTATGTAAGGGTCTAAAATTTGCCATATCCCTCAACCATATCCCAATTGATGATATCATCTTCTGCCTTGAGGATGGAATAAAAAGTCTAAAAATGAAAATAAAGAGCTAATTAGGCAATATTTTGTTGTTATCTTAAGAAAGGCAAAACCTCCAAAGATAAATTTGAGTCATGGGTAGAATATTGCCCTAAAAATCCTAAGAAACAATGATAACATCGTCATCTTGAAAGCAAACAAAGGGGGGGAAGATTAGTATGGACAAGGAAGAATATATGACCAAAATGAGGGACCACCTGTATAATAGTGGCAGTTACATGAGGCTAAAGGAAAATCATATTTCTAGAATTATCATGGTGGTTAGAAAGGCCATCAAGGATTCTAACCTTGATGATAAAGCTAAGAAGTGCCTCTCTCTAGATAGTGAAATTACCCCTCATTACGAGACCCCCAAAATACATAAAGAAGGTGCACCCCTCACACCCATTATCAACACTATAGGGGCAGCCACATACGAATTAGCCATGTATGTTTCAAGCATCTTAACTCCCCCGGTTGGAAAAACTAGCTCGTACATCAAAGACTCTAATCATTATATAGAACTCATAAAGAAGGAGAATTTGGATCCTAAGGGATAAGATTGTTAGTTTCGATGTTGTCCAACTCTTCACAAATATACCTTTAGATGAGGTTATCTAAGTGATAAAAGAGGTCATGAACCCTCAGGTTGTCAAGCTTGCAGAGATTTGTCTTTACTCAACATTCTTTACCTTCTAAGGTGAATTCCTTGAGAAAACATCTGGTGTGGCTATGGGGTCCCTGTTATTTCATATAGTAGCCAATATTTTTATGGAAATTTTTGAAAAGAAAGCCCTAGAATCCTACCCCTGAAACCTAAATTATGGATTATGTTTGTTGATGGAATCAACGTGAATTGGCCACACAGAGATGAAGAGTTAATAAACTTTCTAGACCACCTTAACATCTTATCCAAAGACATCCAGTTCACTATGAAGGTTGAGAAAATAATTGTATCCCATTCCTTGACATTCTCATCCTTAAAAATGATAATGTATCATTAGGACACAAGGTGTTCAGGAATAAAGTACACACAAACAACTATGTTCATGATGAGTCCATCCAGCACAAAATATGGGGGTGTTTAAAACCCTCTTCACTAGAGCATTAAGGATTTAAAACATTGAGCATGTAGAAGAGGAGTTAAAATCTTTGAAGAAGGTCTTTACTGTATTGGATGTAAAAATAAGGATATCATAAAAACCATTGAAAAAGCTAAAGCTGGAAATGAAACAAGACCCTCTTTGACAAGCTCTAAACCTTCTAATAATAATAATAATAGGATTTATTTACCATACATTCAAGGAATCACATATAATTTGGTCAGGGTTCTAAGAAAGAAAAATACTGATACTTCTTTCAAGCCTCTAAAAACCATTAGGCAAAAGATGAGATCTGTAAAAGACAATCTTAATCACCTCCAACACAAAGGGGTTTATAAGGTCTTGTGTTCATGCAGAGAATATTATATTGGTGAAATAGGAAGATCCTTTAAGATTAGACTCAAATAAAATGGAGCTAACATTAGAAATGGTAGATCTAGATATTTTGCACTTGCAAAAAACTCAATAAAAACCTACCACCATGTTTGCCTTGAAGACATGAAAATTATTTTCAAAGAAAAGCATCAAGATAAGCGTAAGATTTGTGGAGCTCTAGAAATTATAAAGCATCCACGCAACCTTAATAAAGACGGAGGTATGGGTGTTAGTATTATTTGGATCCCCTTACTCTCTTAAGTCTCACATCCTTGACTGTATCGCTCGCCCTTACCCCCTACTCCACTTCTGACCTCCACTTCTGACCTCATTTGACCTTTCCTTTGTTCCCTCCCATCCTCATGCATTTTCCCTCTCAATATTCTCTGTGTAGCCCTTATCCTTATTCCATCTTATCTTAACTATCTTATCCTCTTGGCCCTCTCTAATAATCTAACCTAAGGGTATCCCTATCACCCCCCGACTTTCAATAATTATTAAATTATTAACTAACAATGATTAATTTAATTATAAATTATATTATAACTTATTAAATAATTTTTGTTCTAAAAAAAATTATAATAATAATTATTAACACATAAGGTTAATTATAACAATAATTATCATTATTATTATTATTATATTAATTAACTTTACTATTAGTTTTAGTTAAGAAACCAAATTATAACTACTAAAGTCTTGTTGTGTGAAGTCAGAAACATAGAGGATGGGCTTAAGATTAATTATTAATTTCATGTATAATGCCATACCATATTTCTTGATAATTAAAGAAGTGCCACAATAACCAAGGTTGGTCAGTACACATAAAGGTTCCATGTGAGACAAGAGGAGACACATGTGGTATACATATTCAATTAACGTTAACCAAGTGTAAAGAAATAATCCCAAACTGTAACACTTACCCACCCATTGAACAAAACAAATGAGATATAATAGCCATTAAATCTATGGGACTGACAATGTTTCATAGTGGTTGCTTAAGTCGTTGGAAATCTCAAGGGAATGTGAAGTTTCTATATGGTGATATGATTTTCAGCGATAAAATAAAAAAAGAAAAAAGAAGGGTGAAGTATCTAAGGGTCTAACCATAGGTAACCTTATAATTCATGTCGCAACATGACTCTGGAGAATTATTAAGTGAAAACGGATAAACTGATAAATAAAAGAACATAAAAATAGAAGTATCCACTACAAGAAAGATTAGTCTTCATATATATAGTGCAATGTATACTAGATAAAGTAAATAATGGGTGAATATAAACCACACACAATACTAAGAGAATATAGTTAATATTACCTCTATTATATGTATAAAAAAAAATAGTGTAAACATGGGTTCATGACAGATGGTATGAGAGCCTCAGGTTTCAACAGTGGGTCTAGAAGGATCCATCACACTAAAAAAAAAAATAGAATGAATTATGTGCATAAATGTAAATAACGAGGCACTCATAATATTTGTGTATTGTTTATAAGGTACTTGATTGAAGTGGGTTGAAACAAAATGGAGGATAATTCCCCTCCAAACATGACAATCAATGAATATTTGTATGTGGAATTGGGTAATGGTAGTAACCCAAAAAACCCACAGTTTATGGAAATCAACAACAATCTACAACAATAGTTGGCCCATCTCCAAAGTAGTAATGAACATCTATTAAAGGCTAGTGAAGAGCAAGACTGAATGATAAGGGAATTGACAGAAAATTCCAGAAATAAAAGTACGGAACTGAAAGGGATGAAAATGGAAAAAGTGGAAATAGAAACAGAAAATTTTGGAAGTGGATGTGAGTTAGATAGGACGTATCCAAAATCACATAAAAGAAGGAAGAAAATGGAGCTACAAGGTAAGTTTAGGAAAATCAAACCCCCTAATTTTGATAGGGGAAAGGAAGAAGATGCAGAAGCATGGCTTCTTAACATGGTAAAATACTTTCAGGTATATGAGTATGAGAGGAATTTGAAGGCTAGATTGGTTATCTACCAGTTACAGGAAAGGTTACCCTCTAGTGGGAAGAGGCCAAAAGTGTACACCTGTTGGAGGAGAAGATTGTTTATTGGGAGGAATTCCAGAAATAGTTTAAGTCTCAGTACCTGAGTGAGTGATACTATAATGATTGTGCCAAAGAATTCCATGATTTAAGGCTAGGATAGCTAAATATGGATGAGTTTGTAGAAACATTTACAAACTTATTAGAGTATGTTCCCTATATTAGAGAAGAGAAAGCTAAAGTACATATATTTTTAAACTATTTACTAGAAACTTACATAGAAAGGATTGAGATCAACAATCCTAAGTCCATGGATGAGGAGGTATGAAAGGCTATATTGTTCTACCAGCAGTTCAAAAATAGAGGTGAAGGCTTAAAACCATGGCAAAGCATGGACAAAACCAAGTCTGTGATGAATATAAAAAGACAAAAGCCTCCTTATCTAAAAAAATTTGGGAAGGATCATTAGAGGAAGAAATTCAGCAAGGGAAAAGTAAATCAGCTTGCATAGTCTTACACCAATCAAATCCCATGGAATTGAGCAACAAAAAATAGCATTGTGGGAAAGGAAAGAGAACCATTGAAGTGTTGGGGTTGTGATGAACCACACCTATTAAGGGACTGTCCACATATTCCACACTCTATTCAAAATATTCGAGCAGTACATGAAGCAACAACTATAAATGATATTGCCATAAATATTTCCAGAATCAGTGCAACACTAGAAGACAAACAAGCTAAGCAACAATCTACTATGATTGAGATTGAAGGTATTATTATGAACCAAATTATTTTTGTTTTAATTGATCTTAGGGCGAGTTTGAGTTACATTAGTCCCCAAATTGTGGAAAAATGTAAATTGAAATCTGAAAAATTACAGAATGCATGGTTGGTATAGTTGGCAACAAGTACCAAAAAAAAGGTAACCCACCAAATAAGGCATTGACACATGGAATTAAATGGTTACCCCACGGAAGTGGATTTAAACATATTTCCTTTAGGATATTATGATATATTAATTAGCATGAATTTGTTGGAGAAACAAAGAGTTGTCATAAACTATTTGAAGAAAATAGTGAGTTGTGTGGGTCAAGATAGACAACCCAAATTAACTAGAGGAAAACCGAAACAAATATCAGTCTGAAAAATTTCATCCTTATAGTTAAAAAGGAATGCAATAAAAGGGTGTCAAGTATACTTGGTGCAAGTGGAAATAAATTAACAACAAACAAAAAGGAAAATTTAGGGACACTACTTGTTATCAAAGAGTCTCAAGATGTTTTTCCAAGGGAAATCCCCAAGTTACGTCCTCATAGAGACATAGGTTTCTCTATTGATTTAGTACTAGGTGCCACCTCCGTTTCCACAACCCCTTGTCGAATCAGCATACCAGAGTTATTAGAGCTAAAAATGTAGTCGCAGGAACTACTAGACAAGGGTTAGATCAAGGTTAATGTCTCACCATGGGGGGGCCCTGTACTATTTGTCAAGAAAAAGGATGCAAATTTAGAATGTGCATCGATTATCAGTAATTGAATAAGTTAAATATCAAGAATAAATATATGTTACCCCGAATTGATGATATGTTTGAATAAGTAAGGGGAGGAACTATATTCTCAAGATTTGATTTAGGGACTAGCTATCATCAACCATAAATAAAAGATGAATATATTAACAAGACAACTTTTAGAATTAGATATGGGCACTATGAGTTCGTAGTGTTACCCCTTGGTCTCACCAATGCACCAACAACCTTCATGTGTCTAATGAAATGCATACTTCATAATTATCTTGATAGGGTTGTGTTAGTAGTCATAGATGACATCCTAGTCTACTCTAAAAATTAAGAAGAGCACAAAGAACATCTCATATTAGTGTTACAAAATTTAAGAGAACATCAGCTTTGTGCAAAACTCAACAAACGTGAGTTTTACAAAAACAGAATACAACATTTAAGGCACATGATTTCTAAGGAGGGACTATTTGTCGACCGTGAAAAGGTTAGGGAGATTATGAGTTGGCCCATACCTAAGGATGTGCCAATAGTTCATTCATTTATGGGGATCACATGATACTATCACAAGTTTATAAAGGGATTTTCAATATTGGTTTAGCCCATTACTACCTTACAGAAAAGGGGAACCAAGTTTGAGTGGACAACCAAATGCCAAGAAATTTTTTATAAGTTAAATAACTACTGACAACAACCCTTGTATTAAAAACTATAGACCCAAATAAGGAATTCATTATCTGTACTAATCCCTATTTGGAAGGGCCTTGAGGGAGTGTTGATGCAGGAAAATGTAGTAATAGCCTATGAACCTGAGAAGTTGAAAAATCACACACTAGCCGTAGTGATACATGATCTAAAAATGTGGAGACACTATCTATTAGGAAATAAGTTTATTTTAGTCACAGATGACATCAATCTTAAATATTTCTTTAGCCAACCTGATTTAAATGCTAGACAAGCAAGGTGGTTAGATTTCCTCAATGAGTTTGAATTTGATTTAAAACACATAAAAGGAAAAGAGAACAAAATTGATGATTCTCTAAGTAGACATGCCCATGCTTTGATAAGGAGGTCATTAAGTAGTGCTAGTATATATTTTGAAGAAAATATTAGGAATTCACTGCAACAATATTCGAAATATCAAGAAATTCATCATAGATTACAGCAAACAAAAATTTCGGGATGTGCTGAAAATTCTGAAAATTTGTTGACCTACCGAAAGAGATTGTATATCCGCAATGTGGTTATGCTAAAACAAATGATATTTGATGAGTACCATATGAAACCATATGCAGGTCATCCTGGATGCCAAAATATGATAACAACATTAAGAAAAAACTTATTTTGGCCAAGTATGAAGAGGGAGGTAGCAGAATATTTAGCAAAATGCATAGAATGTCAACAAGTAGTTCGAACATCAACACCCTATTGGATAGCTAAATCCATTTCCCATCCCTAAATGCAATTGGGAGGTAATTTGAATGGATTTTATTACAGAACTACTAAGGACAAAATACTAACATGATTCCATCATGGTGGTGGTAGACACCTTGACTAAAGCAACACATTTTATACTGGTGCAACCTACTTTTAGAACTGCCCAGATTACCAATATTTTCATCAAGGAAATTTTTCGACTACATGGTGTACCAAAAATGATAGTGTCAGACAAAGATGTTAAATTTACCTCCAAGTTTTAGAAACCTTTGTTTTGGGGCATGGGGACTCGATTATTTGTCAACATTTCATATCATCCTCAAACGGATGGACATAGAGAATGGACTAATGAAATCCTAGAGGATATGCTAAAAATGTATTTTATGGATAGGTCTACTAAATGGGAGGATTTTCTGCATTTACCAGAATTTTCCTATAATAATAACTACCAAGCTTTAATTAAAATGAGTTCTTTTGAAGCCTTATATGGCATAAAATGTCATACATCACTAAAATGGAGTCAACTTGAAGATAGATTAATATTGGGACCAGATGCTTTGCAGGAAATGAAACAGATAGTGTGGAAGATTAGACAAAATATCAAAACAACATAATACATGCAAAAAAGTTATGTAGACAAGAATAGAATTCATAAATAATTTAGCATTGGAGACCATGTTTACTTACGAATAAAACCCAAAAAAATTACTCTAAGAACCGGGACTTGCGCAAAGTTGGTGCCATGATTCTATGGGCCTTTTCAAATCCTAGACAGAGTTGGTCCAATGGCATATCATTTGGCTTTGCCCAGCCATATTAAATTTTATAATGTTTTTCATGTGTCTTTGTTAAAGAAGTGCATCCATGATAATTCTCATGTAAATGATTGGAATTTGATATAGGTGGAACATGAAGGATATTTTCTTCCAGAGTCCCTTCGCATCTTAGATCAGAAAGAGATCTTGCTCTGGAATCAAGTCAGCACTCAGGTTAAAGCGTACTGGAAGCACTTTACACCTGAATAGGCTACTTGGGAGTAGGAGGATACAATGAAGGAAGCTTACCCAACATTATACAAGAATGAAGCAAGTGAACAATAAACACCGAGGGCGATGTTAAATTGAAGAGAGGACGTTGAAATACCCCTCTTTCTATGTAAATATATTTTATTTTTATATTGAACTAGTTATAGATGTAATGACTAGGAGGCCATGGTATACTTTAGTTAAGTAAACAATAAAGTAATGTGATGTAATAAATAAATTTTATTAATGAAAAGGAATACTAGAAATTACTTGGGAAAAAAAACTTTAGTAAGAGATTTTTGCCAAGATATGGAAACCAATGTTGGTGGATATGATCAAGACAATCTTCCCTTAAGTAACTCCTAAAAAATCCCTAGGATTTGTTTAGCAAGATCTAATATGATGGGAGAGAAAATCTATCAAATCACTCAGTTGTAGAAAAACACTGAGTAAGGGTGGAATAAAGCGTCCTTGGAGAGAATGGAGGGCTTTAATGAAAAAAAAGAGGAAATATTTTTTTTCCGAATAAAAGGAAAAATAAAATCCTAGGCCAATGTGTGGGCAAACCCAAAAAAGGGGGATGTCTCTAAGGGAAAAATTTGTTAGGGAAGTAATGTATAAGAATACATTTCAGAAATCAAAAAAGGGAGTTTTTTTTTTGTGACTAATTCCTTTGGAAATCTAATGCTCTTTGGCTTAGGGGTGAACTAGAGGACTCAATTCGTGGATGGGAGGAATATGTTTCAGCCCAATTAATTTCCAAGAAGTAGATCTGGTTAGGGAATTCAAAATCTGGGTTGAAATTTTCTTTTGATAATTAAATAAAGGGAACAATTGTGTTTGCTACATGTAGAGGAATTTACTTTATTTTTTTTATACAAATAAAATAATGAAGTGCTTTGAATATTACAAATTAGAGCGTGTAAGATTCATGTTATCTGATTTGTAAGTCAATTGTCCAGATTTTTTTTATTAAAGTATAGTTATGTCTCTGTTGGCTGGGTGAAAGATGTTTTGGTAAATAGTTTGAAAATATACAGTCAAAAGGGATATGAGAATATCCCTACATATCCTAAGATGCCAAGGTGAAAATATGAAAAGTGCAGCACACAAAAAAAAATCATTGTTTAGTTTATATTACCTCTAGTTTCTTAAAAGAACAATAGTTTGAATCTTCCTTTATAGTAGAGTAGGAATTGTTATATTTAAATCATCATTGGATATATAGAGGAAAAAAAACCTACAGACTGAATTGATAATAAATTTACATAGATAGAGGTATTTTTTTGTAAATTCGAACACAATTAGAGGAAAATATTTCATATATATATATATATATGGTCAGTAAAAAAATATATATATATACATGTTTCCACATTAAGGTGTGACCATAATAAACTGTAGGCACATCAGCGCACTACTGAAATGGAAAAATGTGACAAATTTTAAATATTGAGAAATAAACTAAGGTAAATAAGCCTATGAGGCGAATAAAGAGGGAAAATTTTCCCTTACTAGTAAACTTGCTATAGATGAGCACATAAGTTACAAGTTAAGGGTCTGAATATTCGAGTAACATATTTAAAGAAATTCATAACCTTGGAATATTTATGTAAGTGTCCAAAAAACTAACACTGTCTTACTAAGACAAGTTTAAAAAAAAAAAAAAAACAAGTTAAAATCGAGTAGAGATGAAACAAGGGATTGCAAGCAAAATTCCTTATCATAGCATAATATATTCAGTTTCTTTAAATATGTCTCTCAAATGCACGAATGTGTGTCTTGTAATTTATTCTCCCTTGGAAGTCAAATTGTGTACAAGCGAAACATAACTATAATAAAATAATTTCAAAATACTTGAATACATGTAAACAAGTTCTAGGCGTCTCTAGCTCTAGATTCTGAGAAAAAAAAAAATCGAAATTTCAGGAGCAAATACCCAGAACTATTAACCCCATTGAGATTTTATAAGTAACCCTAGTAGATGGGTATGGTGATGACTGAGAAGAAGTCAAAAACAGAGCATCATAATCGAGAAGACGCCTTATCATAGGTCTCATAATTTACAAAGGAGTGACAAAAGCATGAAACTCACATGTGAAAGGAGGATTGAGTCGTAAGAAGCTAAGGTTTTTGCACGCAGGAATAACCTTTAAAGAAAAATTGGTTCGGTCTTACCTGCAGATATATAAATTAGAAAGGGTAATAATGTTTAACTCCCTTGTAATAGAATAATGGACACCATGTTTTCCCATTTTTCTGACGATGGTGACGTGCAGGTCAATGTTATTAGAACAGGGGCATAAAATAAAAAATAGCATTCGCTTAAGTACAAAACAAAAGAAAAATAAATATCTAAATGTATGAGCGAAGAATGGCTGCGGAAAAAAAAAAAAAAAAAAAAAAAACTAAAAATGTTACCTTGAAAGTAACGCCGACACTTAGGTATTATAGGTAGCCGATGGACGAACCTTAACCTATGAGGAAAATTCTTATAAACTTGTAGAGCCTACATATGTAAGAAGTTAAAATGTATTCCTATCATAAATTCAAAAATGTTAACAGGATTTTCAAAATAACACGCTGAAAAGGTATTATAAATCAGGCATAGATAATTTGAAACTCATCTATGAGGCACCCCTAAAAATCAACTGAAGAATATGACTGGTAATTTCTCGCAAGGAAGACCGAGATACAACCTAGGAATTAGAGTGACAAAAGGTTATAAGCAGTGAAGGAAAAAAAAGGAAACGTTGCATAGATATAAATTGAAGAAATAAAATTACCAAAAGGTCTATTAACATGCTACCACAGGTGGGGTTTTCACCAACTCAACAGTGCAGTGTTCCGATGGATAAAAAGGAAGTGAATTTGGCCACGATGTCTGGAAAAAGGTTCACCTGTTACAAGAAAAAACACTCACATTTCCTAACAGTGCTTTGAAGGGAAAACATGAAAAATAGAATGAAAAGAACACGAGAAAAGGAGTTAGGGTTAGCACAAAAAAAAATCGACTATTAGATTGCCTTGAGGCATCTGAGTCATTCACGTGTAAGCCTAGAACTCACATGTGAAGATCACTTGACTCTAGTGTGATGGAAAGCTGAGATTCGCGGCACGGTAACCCAAACAGTGCAATCCTAGAACATATTTAAATCTGTAGCGTATAGACCATTGAGCATAGATCGAGACACATTAAAAAAAATGCATTTGGTGCTAATTAAAAACCCAAAATACAACTAGTAAAGTCCTTCTGTGTGCAGCCAAAAACATAGAGGATGGGCTTAAGATTAATTATTAATTTCATTTATAATTCCATACCATATTCCTTGATAATTAAAGAAGTGCCATGATAAACGAGGTTGATGTACACATAAAGGTTCTATGTGAGACAGGAGGAGACACAGGCGATGTAAATATCCAATTGACATTAACAAAGTGTAAAGAAATACACCCAAACCTTAACACTTACCCACCCACTTAACAAAATAAATGAGATATAACATCCATTAAATTTATGGGATTAACATCGTTTCATAGTGGACGCTTAAGTCATTGGAAATGCCAAGGGGATGTGAAATTTCCAGATGGTGATATGATTTTTGGCAATAAAATAAGAAAAACAAATCAAGGATAAAGTATCTAAGGGTCAAGCCATAGGTAAACTTATAATTCATGTCGCAACATGACTCTTGTTATAGACATATTTGGGAACTGCAACACCGATCACATATGTCCATAAACCAAGGGCTTCTAAGTCCCTAAAAGTGTTGTTTCATACCCTAAAGGAGCAAGGTGAGCTGATTACATCATCTCCCAGAAGTTATCCCTGAAAACTACTCAGAACTCGTCAAAATTGGACCATACAGACTGCTCAGTGCTAAGGGTGCGATGCATCTCACCTGCCACATGCAAAAAGTGCGATGCATACTGAAAATCCCTTTTGTGGGGTGCAATAAGCGAGAGCAGACAAATGGCAGAGGCAATTGGCTAGGTGGAAACCCAGAGAATCTTCTAGAAACTGCCCATTTGACACTTGCCTCTCTGAATTCACCCAAGGATGAGTAAGAGATCATGAAATCTCCAAGTGGACCAAGAAATATCAAAGAGAGGACACTAATCAAAATCCCAGAAGCTGACTCACCCACCTGCAAATATCTATATATGGATCCCTCATCCTAGAAATCCAGAGGCTGGAATCTTGTATTTTGTAAGGAAGTGTTGTTGGTTTCTCTGTCCAACATTGTTGGGTGATCTAAACTGTTCATGAGGTGAAGAGGGCTTTTATGCTGGGAGGATGGCACTGGGTCAGACCAATGGGTTGTAATCCTCTCTTCTACTACTTCTATCAATAAAGCTCTTTGAGTTTTCCTCCATATATTTGTGTATCTCTAAATCTTGTCTTGGTATATGCATTTGTATGGTTAATATATATATGATCCTATATTGTTTATGGTTATAGATCTCTATCCTTTGATAGTATCATGCTGCTTTGACTCCACACATGTTCTTTGAAGAGGGACAAGTGAGGAAAGAGTGGTGAATTTCTGTCAAAGGGGAAATGAAACAAGAAAGGAGCCAAGCGAAAGACTGAGGTTGGTACTCTCTGCTTCTTTCCCACCTATCTCTCATAAAGGAAAACACAAGTGACTTTATTTTGTTTGTTTCTAAGATAGCTACCCATCTTAGTGGGACTAGCACCTCTGAATGGACACTAGTTTTCCTGATAACAAAATGGCGACTCCGCTGGAGAGCGAATATCTTGTTTGCTTGTTTATATTTGTTTGCTTTATAAACTACAGACAGAGCCTGAAGTTAAGCCAGCTAACCTTTGAACTGCATTTGCTATGCAAGTGCAAAGTAGATCAATGTTGCGTCAGTCCATCTCTGAGTTTTGTTTATAAATTGAACAATTGATTTGCAAACATCCTAATTGCCTTAGTGGTGGCTCAAGTAACCTCATTAGATCAGCCTTTATACTTTGTATTTACTGACTATTATTAGCTCAGCTTAAATCCCTGGACTAAGCTACAAACTGTGAGCAAAAAACCAAACCCAGTCTCATCCCTGGACCATCGCACTATCTCCTTTTGATAGTCTAGATGCATCGCACCTCACGTGTGCAGTAGGTGAGATGCATCCCTGTTTCCCTGTGTTACAGGTGCGATGATCAGATAAGACTGTTTCTGCCTCCAGATTTTGGTTTTTTCTTCATTGTCTTCAACTTTATTCAGGAGTTTTACTATCTGTGATCAGTATACCACTGTTGAAACTCCCTTCCTTTGCATTATTCAGCCTCCATTGTACAAAGAATTGTGAATGTTTTTATGTATTTTTCGCCATTTACAGTTCTCCTTTAAAACCAGTAGCTTAATCAAACTATCATCTTTTGATTTGAAAGTGTCGCAAGTGTCATTTTCAGTCAAAGAAAAGAATCTTACTCTTTTTTATGGCCGATTACATTGTTATTCTTGTATTTGATTTGAATTAATAGTATTTCAAGTGTTGAAAGCAGTTTTCAAATTGAAGTTGAAAGTGTCGCTCTTAGCCTTCCTTCCGTTTTTTAAATTCGAAATCGCAAAGTGTCGTCTTAGCCTTCCTTTTGTTTTTTGAATTTGAAATCACAAAGTAGTCTTCCTTTCATTTTTTGAATTCGAAATCGCAAAGTATCGTCTTAGTCTTCCTTTCTTTTTTTGAATTTAAAATTGCAAAGTGTCGTCTTCATCTTCCTTTCGTTTTTTGAAGAGAAAATTGTTAGCACTGTCGCTTTGAAAGAAAAGATAGTTCCGATTTGTACTTAGCATTTTTTTTGTCATTCACACATCAAGAAAGCGGAAAACAAATACATGCATGTGCATTTACATTTAGACTGCTTGTTGATTTTGATTTAGGACAGTGCATCTAGTGTGTGCTCTCTGCTCTATGTTGAAAGAATTTCGCTTCTCTTTCCGTAGTAGCTATGATTTTCATTGCAAAAAAAAGAGTAAATGACTGTTTATCATCTTAGATTGCATATTTAGGAATTGTATATCTATATCACGCGGTGAACCTTAAAGGAAAACTTCTTAAGAAAGATCAATTGTAAAATAAATTCAATGAACATAAAAACGCTTTCGAACCTAACGCACAACATTTAGAAGTCTAGGCTAGAGACGTATTTCGGTGTCGTAAAGCCTGGTAACTATCACTTTCATTGTAGCTTGGGTGATTCCTCCTCTTTGAGACGACATGTGCCAGTACGGACTTGTGCTCCCACATACCATCAAGTATATATTGGGAGACTACAATAGGCTATATCCTTTATTCTTAGGAAGCCGTCTCTACCACCCTATCGATCAGAATGCACTGAACACAACATTCAGGAAGATTGACTGCCGTACCATAAAAAGTATTCTACAGTTTTGTGATTGGTTTGGTAATCCCTCTGTCTATATTTCTAGAGTAGTCACTTTCGTTCCTTTTCAGACTCCTTAACAGAAAAGGTCCATCTGAGCACTTGTTACTTCAGGCTCATTAAAAATCGAAGGCACCTAGAGTCATCTTTAGATTTTTCTCAAGTCTTAAAAATTGAAAAATAAATTTGTGTCAAAGCATCATAAAATTTATTTTAATCGGAATAACATCATTGTTTCCTCGTTGGTCTTAGGTTGAGAAAATGGAGTCCACCAATCAAGGGTTTCCCCTTGGGGGGAATCCTAGTCCCTTCTCCTCTAGGGGGGATGTTGGTGCACCTCATATAGCCACATTGTCCCTTCCAGGACTGACAATTGGCCTGTCGGTATGGTTTTTCTCGACCTCTGTCGTTCAAAACACCGTGATTCCTGAGCAATCAAATCAGCAACCGGATGATATTGAAGTTACCCCCCAACTTTCTACTTCATTTATTTCTCCCTCTCCTTCTTCCTCTTAGCTTGGTAAAGCTAGTAAAACTAAAAACCAAGTAACTGAGAAGAAGAAGAAAGAGAAGGAGAAGAAGAAGAAGAAGAAGCCAATGGCGAAAGGGGGCAACCTTCCATTGTCTGGTGAAAATCCACACACTGCACCATCCAAACCTAAATATCCATGTATCATTTGCAAAGAAGACCACTATCATCAAGATTTCCCTTGCATCGGATGGATCTTAAGGGACCGGTCTCCCCACTTGCACAATCCGATGTCGTCAACCTCTAATGATCATGTTGAGAGTACACCATCAACTAGTGAAAACAAAGTTAATGGACAGAAAAGAAGATCTAAATTTCCTTGTAGACTGTGTGAAGGTGATCATTCCCTCCACCATTTTCCCTTCTTGGATGAAGCTAAAAGAGTCTTAGACGACCGTCCTACGTCACCGCCACAACTTCCTCCTGGATACAAGAAACTCTTTCCAAGTCCATCACTAGTTGAAAATCTGACTGGCACACCTTTATTGTCGGTCAAAGCACCTATGACTGAAGATAAACCCTCTGAGTCCACACTGGACCAAACTCAACAGATCAAGACAGCAGTTGACCCAGTCTTGTCTTCAAAACGTCTACCTTTATATGATACAGTCACCAATGAGAAGGAGAATGACACCGTTCAAATTCTTTTCGTAAACACAGACTCCGATGAACATGGGGACAATCTACCCGTTCCTTTACTGCAGGAAGGAAGTTTGTTGGAGATTTATCCAGCCATTTATTCCGTCCCACCTCTAAGCAACCTAGCCCTTTCCTTCGACTGGAATCTACTAGGCAGACCACGCCTACCATCTAATGTACCATTCTGAATCATAGTACAAGCTTACAGAATGATCATGGTTGGTACTATCATAGATGAAGGGGCTTTTGTGAGTATCCTTTCCTCAACTGCATGGAAAGCACTTGGTTCACCATCGCTTTTTCCTGAGATGCGAAATCTGACAGGCTTTGACAAAGGAACCAGTCGACCATTAGGGATCCTTCCAAGTTTGCCTATAACTTTGAGAAGGAAAACTGTCTACCTGAATGTAATGGTAGTCCAAGGACCTTTAGATTACAATCTACTCCTTGGGCATGACTACATTTATAGCATGGGAGCCATTGTCTCCTCACTCTTTCGAGTGATGTGTTTTCTGCATGAAGGCAAAGTGGTCCAGCTCGTAGACCAGTTTTCATTCCCCGGTTCACACATAGCTAATAGTCAAATGCCATCCCTATCTGGTCTTTTTATGCAAGGAATGTCTCATCAATCTCCAATCTGTCCACCTGATGAGTGTGAGTGATTCGGTGATTGTGACTGAAACCCAAGGGGCATGCGCCCTGGTCTGCTTCAGTAGGAAAACCCCAGTTATAAGGTAGGTTTCCACGTAGGAATATGACTAGTCTGACACACCCATCCATTTAGGAAAATGGGATTAGACTGGAATAAGATTCCTCTGTGAGAAGGTATGCCTTTCCCAACAGAGCCAAGGAAGTGTTATGTCTGCAAATTGAAAGGTAACCTGGAAACTCTACTTCGTTATACCTGGGGTTATGCAAACCTTTCTGCATGAAAGTGAAAACCGACCATTTATTTTCTTAGTTTGTAGATTCTTAACCCTTTAAACTCGTAGGATTGATCATTCCTAGCTTACATAATGAAAGGATCCAGAGCAAAGTTTCGAATGAACCTATCAATGAGACATCCTTATTATACGACTGGAACGAGCAGTTTTACGCGAAGTTCAAGCTCATTAAAAAATAAACCTAGCAATGAACACATGTTCCACCAGAGTTTAAGCTCATTAAAAAATGAACCCGCCTTCGGTAAATAACCATTGCGATCGCATTATTATCAGCTTTTGAGCCTTGGTCATGTTCTTATCATCACCTCCACTCCTTTTTAGCCAATCATACGCCTCCATTTGATTGTTTACCCCTTTTGAGGAACAGTTGCGATGAGTGATCCTATTAGCCACCTCCTTTACACTGCCATGATTGAAAAGTTCCAAATCTTACCTGGAACCAACTGCTATCGGAAAACATCATTCATTCCTCAAAAAATGAGTCTCCTTTAAGCTCTTTTCATCTGACTCGTAAAATATGAAAAGATTGTTGAGCAATTGGCCTCTCCAGCTTGTTAAAGCGATTGGAAGTGTTATCCCTCCTCTAGATTTTAATATTTTTGGACCTGAGGGATCATTACACAACAAGATCAAGTGCTTGTCTTGTTAGGCTCGTTAAAACTATTGAAAAGTCATCCCTTCGTATTATTTTACACTTTTTTGGACTTAAGGGATTACATTATGAAAAAGGAATGCTGGAGTCTCCTTTCCGTCTCTTTTCAAACTCTTTAAAATTGAAAAGAACTGAGTTATCATTGTCGTTAAACTCGTTAAAACAATAGCGACAAACTTTTCCATGCAGAAAAGAGCGAGTTTCACTGTCGCTAGGCTCGTTAAAACATAGCGACGGGTTTGCCCGAAGGGAAAATTATAGAACAAGCATATGTTATCCTCCTCAAGCTTGACAAAAATAAAGAGGT